>JAQFYU010002981.1:0-10748 GCA_034694905.1 Ceratophysella granulata | reverse complement strand
CACAAATCACTTTCTTATGAGCACAACAACCCTGCCAGCGATTTGTCATTGACACCAACAAAAAAACGAGAGCTAAGTGCTGACTAGTGACTCATTCTTCTTAATAGTCTCAATCGTCTTAACAAAGGAAATCTAAACAACTGGCATCCTTGAGATCTTCAAAAAATGTAAACGAACTGTACTTCATGAGATCAACTCACAAATAAACCGAGCTACACATGAAGCATGAAGCATCGCATTAAACTTTAATCACGGAAACGGCTTCTGCGAATCCAAACTACCCAACCATTTGGCAACACGTACATATATGGCACATACAGTTCAAATATTGCAAATTAACTGTGCTAAAATTAGGTAGCGACTGAAGACGCCTTTCGGGCCACATACGTATTCCTCAGACCTCAGACATTAGGCAAGGCTTGTTTCTTGTTTATTTACGAGATCCGAATTCAAGTAAGAAAGAAGATAATCAGAATCACGTGTGTGTCAAAGTAAAATCATACAAGAGACATATGATGCAGAAATTCTTGATAATCCGCATCCGCATGATCCAAGAGTTGCATGTTTAATGGCGAGGACCCCATGGCTCGTGGCAGCAACGGATGACACGTGGTCCGAATCCGAAGATAGACACAGTTGAATGATTCCAGGCTCAGTTCAGAGCTGGAAACTCAATCCGAAAAAACACGTTTGCTCACTTCGGAGCTCTCCCACAGCGCATTACAATGTCAATATTTATATACCAGCCTGTGGTTTTATAATTAGTGTCAGTACCACACAAGAACTGACGACAGATGCTCAAGGTAAAGAGTTCATAGCACGTGGAGGTGTCATAAGTCGCAATCGCATCGCAAAGACGTAAAATGCATAAAACTGTATATACGTGTTTGTGGTTAAAGCTCTTCGTTATTTTCCAGGTTATTTTAGTAAATTAGTGACTCATAGTCATAACTCATATATTCGGTCATACGGTCAAATCAAAACATTTCTGAACATGTTTTATGGTAAATGTCACATCAGAAGCGTAGCAAGTCTGTAATGGAAATTAACGTGCATTGAAATGGCCAAATTGATGGAAACTACAAAATAGAATTCAAAAAAGCAGGTTTTTGGTTGTATATTTTAAAATATACGAAATATTCTGAATTCATCTTAAATTGTAGTTTAATGATTGCTTTGTATTTTATATGTTCAATATTTTTGAAACACTAAAAATGCTTCTTTTTTAAATTGACCGTTGACCGAGTGTATTTTGCCCATCTATGAACGCATATTGATTTTAGTGATGCAAATGTTCGCGCCATGACCCGCTAAATTCAAATATTGTGGAAATATTCGTGACCATTGATAGTACTCAGCTAGAATTAAAGTAGGTTGACATTTGACATCTTACCTCACTACTGGAACTAGTGCTGGTCTGATGATTAGCAATGTAAGCTCTGCGTCTCGGACGAGGGGCTGATAATAAGTTTTGAGCATCATTTCGATCATTTTTTGACGTAATAAGACTGTGATGGTTATTTGAACTTGGATGATTCTGATTCAATCTGGAACGGTTCGATTCCGATGAGGCGTCTGAAACACGATCACGGTTCCGACGACGGTCTCGGTCCTTCCTGTCACTATAGTACAAAATAGCATTACAAAACAATTCAACAATTTTTCAATTTTAGGGACTTGGGATGGGGCATTATACCAAATACAGTATTTTCAACGACATTTTGCGCGCGCAAATTAAACAAAAATCCAATAGCAATCCATATCTTACTCAAATACAGTTAAGACACCCATGATGGTCATTCCTTGGTTCCGGTTCTGTTCTAAAAAAACTATAAAACACTGGGACTCAGTAGTTGTGGTTCATGTGTCCAAAGACACTGAGACTTGCGGGATGGTAAATGATGATGAGACGAAGGGTTTTTGATGACTGAAATCAGATCTATTCTTCACGAAACGGAAAAGTTTGACGAGTTGACTTCTTCATTCCATCTAGAGGAACACAAATATTCAGGTACTTACTGGAGATAATTTCTAAATTAATTCAAATTCCAAATAGTTCCAGTTGGAATTTGGAATAACCAAGCTTGAATTTGGAATAATTTCAAGCAAGCCAACGCTTTCATATCATGATTTTGATAGTGCTAAAGCCATACATTCAGCATTCACCAAACATACCAAGAATATATTTCGTACCGTGCTGTTCACAGCAGATAACAAACGAGCATTAACATTTACTATAAAAATTCACAAATTCAATTCTATATTTCATTTTCTTCAGTTTTTCAGAATTTAGAATGGAAGCTGAATTTCTGTTTTCCTGAGTTTTAAAGCGCTTAAGAATGGTTGGAATATGAGGGTTTAAGTAAATGGCCTCTTAACTCGAAATCGCAATTCCAAAAAATATTTGACTGTTTTCTCCTAAATTAAATATTTTCTCGAATATTTGAAAATTAAATAACCAATTAATTAATTATTCAAAATCTAACCAAAAATTTTGAATGTTTTGTTCGTAAAAATAATTTGCTTTCAACTATTTTTAACATTTTAAGGGTTTTAACCCGTTTAAAACCAAGAACATTTACAAATATTTAGCTATTTTCTCGTAAAAAAACATTTATTTTCAAAAGTTTAAATATTCTGGGGTAGTACTCGTAAATAGCATTTAAGTTAATTCAACTGAATCAGAAAATAAATAAAGATTTGCCTGCTTTTTCTTAAACTTCCATTGTTTTTAGAATATTTCAATATTAGGATTAAATAGAAAATTATATGCGAGGTCTGATGGTAGAATAGACAAATATGCGGTTGACCATGTTTCGTAATGTAAATTATATTATAAATTCATTTAATTCGAATGCTAACTTCAAATATCAAATTACAAGGTAATTTTTGTCCAATTACCAAAGAAAAACGTGAAATGCACTCTGCAATCCGCGAATTCCAAAAATTGCACCACGAAATTTCGACTTCCACTAATGCAAACGATTGAACTAAACACGGTATGCCGAGTTATAAAGAATGAATGAGCGTCTTGAACCTGGAACATCGAAATAGATTCTAAACATTCCATTAAGAATCCATTAAAATTAAAATAGACCAGATTTAGCTCGTAAAACCAGAGTCTTATGATGGAGTTGAACACCGCATTAAGTGAGAAGTGCGAAAGCAGCAATTAGGCCAATTAGCAACTCTACCAAACCCTCTCTCCAAATCCAAACCACATAAATCCTGGAGTGCTAAATCTTAAAAGCTTTTAGTTTTTTTTTAAGTCGGAGCCGCACAAACAAAAAAACAAGGAAATCAATTTTCCATAATGAATTCACCAGCTGGGTTTCTCTGGTACATGGTTTGGTGTACTGGACTGGACTTGACAAATCGACATTAAAAAATGCAGTTGAATTGTCTCAAATATATTCTTCAGCTGTTAGAAACAAGTCCCGTGCCCTTATACGGTAAAAATGAATAAATCATTAGTTCCAAACTAATTGAAACCCTATATACTTTACAAAAGAGGATCAGAAAATGCTAAATCATAGCTTTTGATCCCAAAGCGGATTTGAAATGAAACTGAAACCATTGCAAGTGTATAGCTTTCGTAGTCAACAAAAAAATCCCAAGGAATTGGACACCTTCTCCTTTGGATTTTTGGCATTGACATTCAACAAAATTATTCTCATTGTTAGTAATCCTGCCAAAATAAATTCACCTTATATGATTTAAGATCCGATTAGATCACTATCTCTTTCCAGTGCTTTAATGTGAGATGCGTTGCACGTTGAGTGAATAATGAACGAACAATATCATACACGGCTAGCCAAAACATGCTGACCGTGCATATGTCCAAAATCTGCCTCGCAATGCAATTATGTAGCCACTTGTCACATTTTAGAATTTGAAGGCAACCCAATCCAACTTAATACTACCATTAATAATACCATTGAACTAGTTTTGAATCAAACTTTGCAATTTTTAGGTGTGATGGGGTTCAGAAGCAACACGTTGTTAAAATTGTCAAAAAAATGTGTCACATCGACACATGGATGACAGTCACAACGAATCAGAAACCACTTTACAAATGTTTAGCATTAAACCTACCAAATACCCTAGCTTATAAAACGTGACAAGTGACCCCTCGTTCCAATATGAAAGCATTAGACAACTGCACTTTCAGCCACGTAGAAAATTTCGAAATGGGTAGCCTGGTAACCAAAAACCATGTGCATCATTTTTAGCATTTGAACCTAGCATTGCTTAATACAAAATAGAATGTGACAAGTGAGACTTCATTCAATTGAAAAAAAACCAGCAATAATTTTGAAAACAATGGGCCCTGAGAAACCAAAAACCATGGCATCCTTTCGACGCCAATGCAGAATTTAACCTAGCTTAACAAAGTGGCTCCAAATTCAAATAGAAACGAATTGAACCGGCTATGCAGAAACTACGTCGAATATCACCTTGCAAATTAAAGAACACTTCACACGAACTGAAAACTAAACTAAAAATGCGAAAAGTCCGTGAAATGCAAAATTAAAGGTTATTCAGTTTTTAAAGCAAAGTACAATTCGTTATGAACAATTTTGCAAGTGTATCAGCACACGATCTGAATAATGCCTCAACATTACTCCAGGTGTACAGACACATATCTCAGCGCCAACAAGATTAATTACAGGAGCATTGTTGGTCACGTCCATTCTTTCCTATTTAAAATTATGTAAATCCTGGTACGCTTTACCTCAAGGCCTTTCCCAGCTCACACTTCACAAATCACAAGTTTGGGACAATGGGAATCTATCGACTATTGACAGGCAGGCTTAGATTTGAGCAGACTTCCTTGTAAATTGGCACAAATTAGTTTCACGTGGAGCTCAGCACACTAACTGACAACTGATATGAGTGAATGCAATTTTCTCAATGACTGCGTCTGGTTAAATCAACTTCTCCAGTGATGTGCAAATTTTATGATGCACAATTTAACACTAATCAGCACTCAAGTTATAAAATTATAAATATTATGCACTCATTAGCCTCCATCCTGTCTTCTCTGGATGAACTGACTCACCCCGACCGTCCGCAGTTCATATGAAAAACAAAGTCATTGAATTACATGTTGACATAATGATAACCTGCTGGCACTCCAAATGCAAATATTGACAACTGGGTATACTAAAAGCACCCTCCCATGTGTCTGCTTTCTATCCTTCAGCTCAGCGCCACCCATTTTACAAAGAATTAATTGCAAACATGATTTTAAATTTACACAAGTGACAAGTGCAGAAAAAGTTGAATGAACACGAAAACATTTCTGTTATCGTGCATTTTGAAACCACAACCTTGACCTTTGCAAAAAAAAAATGTAGGTATATCATTAATATGAATTTATAAAGTCAATATCACGGACAATGAAAGAAAATGACAGGTGACAGGGCTTTCCAAGCTCCTTGCTGTACTTTCTCCCATAAATAAAATTACTCAAACGTGAAAGGCGAAGGATTCTTTTGTTCAGGTTGAAACTGAAAACCATGAGCATGAAATATTGCAGTCGTTTAAGTATAGCAAAAAAGCTTAATGCATTTTGTCGCATTATAAAAATTGGCTCAGTACAAAGGGGAAAAGGCACATGTAACGACATGTTTTCAATTTTCAAGCATTTATGGTGACGACAAGCCGTACAATACATATAACTTTCCCATTATCTGATAGAATGGGTAACCTTACTTTTGACTTTCGACCTGCTCAACATGATATTTGTGAGCACGTGGCACGTACGTAGTGTTATATAAGCTCACGTTTTGCGGTGAAAGAAAAATCGGAATTAAATTTTCGTTCATTATTTGCTATGCGTATATCGCTGATATTTTAGGGCAAGCATGCCATTTAATTGTTTTGCTAGTTTCCTGTCAAGTTCAGGTGTAAGACAAGACCCCAGCTATGCTTTGAAAGGTCATTTCTCGGTCAAATAAAGGCATAATTTGAAAAATATCGATTTTATTGTGTCACAACCATTTTTATAAACTTCGAGTTCGAACTGATAAGGTCGATTTTGACTTTTGATTGAAAGTGAACGGAGGCGGTGAAAGTTTGCTAATTTAACAAATTATATGGTTAATGTTAGATAATTTAGATTGATTTTGAATGAATGATGTCAAATTTGACAAATTTTGGTCGATTTTGAGCGGACATGCTCAAATGTCAAATTGAACCAATTTTTATTTCGTTTACTTACTTAGATATGTACGAATATTTGATTTTGAAATTTTGCCTGCATGCATATCAAATACAACAACATCCTAATATAATTCAGTAGGTACTTAATTTGATTTGGAGTTCAAATATCGAAATATTGAATAGAATCTCTAAGATAAAATTCAGTTCATCTCCGAATTGGACAGAAATTCAGCTTTCGAATCAATTCATTGTGCTCCTAATTCCTTATAGTCCCCGCTTTCCAATGAGCCATAAACCGACGCCTAGGACAAGCGGTTGATCTCAACAAACAGGTCAAACATTACCCATGCCTTAACATACAATTGCACAGCGCCAATTTCAAACCAAAATCAGCGCCTTAAATTAAACGTAAATCACCCGTATTTTCATACAAGATCCACATCCATACAAAATCAATATATCAACATATACATATAAGCTTGAAATTAATTTTAAAAATTCGAAATTTAATGTACTTAACTTACAAAATTAAATCCAATTTAATCGTTGACAAGACCAAGGGAAAATGAACTAAACAAACAGTAGTGTGCTTCCGACCTCCGACTCCAAAAATCGGCCCAAGCTGAATCCGGTCAAGGAACTCAAAACTACACGTTAAACACAATGTCAATTTCCAGGATGCTAAAACGTGTTCGTCTAAACTCCTCAGTCGAAAAAATCTTTGGGCCTGACCCGTCGTGTGATCTGTTCTTTGCACAAACTGTTGACAATAGAAGTTCCCTGTGTGGTCTCTCTTCCCCTCAAGATTCGTCTCACAGTCGTCAACAAGCACAACTAATTCGTTTCCATGAAGAAGCAACGAGTATTATAGAATGGTCCACAAGGTTTTCTCTCACCTCCAATAGTCCTTTTACTTTTGTGCATGTCAATTTGATTAAATTTGATTATTTCCGGCCCTAACCTTCATTTCTGAAGACGCTCGAGTCACGGAGTCAGTGGGGACACAGGAAGTGCCCAAGTCAACTCAACCTCTGGTGTGACATAAAGACCGTGTCATGTCATATAAACGACACACACAAGAGCTCATTTGACTCCTACTTTGGAAGATCACAAGGACGTTGACTCAAGAGGACTACCGTCAGGCTCAATTGTTCCAAACATAATAAACCTATTGTTGGCTTTTCGTGAGATTACAAATCATAATTGGGAAGTATGTAAAGTCCACGTCCTGCAGTACAGCTCAGAACCAATTGAGAGTTCAGAATTTGTTATTAATTGATTCAGAGTCAATTCGCACTGATTCGCATTGTTCCTTGCTCAAGATCATCTCTCGTCTTCAATTAATGTCTGGTGTCAGTGTCAGGTACAAAGCGGCAGGTGGTTTTGGTTGACTTTGTCACACCTTTTCCATGTCTTCATTAACCATTCAGCTCAGCAACTCAGGTCGTCGTTTTGGTCAAATAACTTCTAACTGTCAGATCAGATCCTCTCAGGGAGCTTCACCGCAAAAATAGTGACAAAAAATATCTGCTTCAATTACTTTTTGGAATAACTTTTCCACTCTGGCCATCACTCAGTCATCCATGAAGGAGGGCTTCCGGAAATAACTTAGCCTAATTTACAT
Source organism: Ceratophysella granulata (assembly GCA_034694905.1). NCBI lineage: Eukaryota > Metazoa > Arthropoda > Collembola > Poduromorpha > Hypogastruridae > Ceratophysella > Ceratophysella granulata. The sequence continues at coordinate 2,956 of JAQFYU010002981.1, read as the reverse complement.
AGAACAACCAAATCCAAATTGGCCAAACTATTTCAGTTTATTGGTTCTATTACTTTTCGCCTTTTTTGAAATGAAGTTTGAAAGCGTTTTGCAATTATTCATGGGATTACAATATTATTGGCCTTTGAATCACAGCAGGCTACCAGCAGCAGTCGGATTTCAATGTAGTCAGAAAAATCCACGATTTTTGTAAGTATAACTAAAACATGAAAAAATAGTTGACCGAGGCAGGACTCGAACCTATGCCTACTCATCAGGTTTGCATGCTTTAACCACTGAACCACTGTAGCCAATATCCAAATTTTCCACTTTCATTTTCCGGTAAAATAAACCCATATGAGCACTCGTCGAAATGAAATATGCAACTTCAAATAATTTAGTGACATAAATTTTGAACATTGACCCTTGACCCCAACATAAATATACAAACTGTCAAACTGAAGTAGAAAGCGACAAATCGAAAAAACACAAGTTCTTTAAACAATTCAAGGTTATGCCTTTTTTACCCAAGCGCCGTTCAGTTACACGGCTAATTCGGATAAAAACGCCAGGTCAGGTGGTCGCGGTATTCAACAACAGCCGCTAGATGGCTGCTGGATGATAGTTCGCGTGTTCCAACAACCACCAAATCTAAAAAAATTGCTGAAATACCAACTTCAACTGCAGTTGAATCTAGGGTCGGTTTAAATTAACGACATTAAAATACCACCGTGACCCTTGACCATCAATTGAATCAGGCAGCATGAAATATTTCACACCGACAAATATTTTATCGCCTTTAATGGAAACACTAAATTGTTATGATTAATATAGACTCCCACGCGTTTCCGCCTAAAGAATTAAACTATGTAATATAAAAACGTGCGTCATTCTTAATCAAAACCCTGATTCCAATTATTCCGCAGAACAGAATGTTCATCTAAACCCGCCTGTGGGTGTACAATCGGAAATCGGAACACAATGTTGTTGTCAACTCAAGCAGTGACGTCACACGATCAAACCTCCTTATCAAAATCCACTTCCCCTTTTCAATATTAATCAGAGACGGAAAATTCATTATTCATACAAGGTAACCTTGCTACCAAATAAGTGTAAAATTGTGGAATTGCATATTATTCCATTGTACAAGCCTATCTCCTCTGACTTATGAGCCATCCAAAATACGCATTCATCACAATCAAGTTGGAGACAAGTCATAGTTAATAATTTTGCAATCATTAAGTTGACAAGTTGACACTTTTGGAGACACGTTCAAATTCATAAAAAAAAAGTGGAATTTTTATATCAGGAACTCACTCGTTTTATAACAAGCTTAAAAACTTTAACATACAATTATACTCACTTCAAATTGACAAAAATATTGACAGAAATTACAGAGATCGGATCAATTTAAGCACATGGCGCAAACAGCCATGCATACAATAATCCCATGACAAAGGTCACAAACGCAGTACTTGTCCAGCTTCCCACGATATCAAGCGTCAAAATTAAGCTTAAGCCTCATTAGCTCGCTCCATCATCGGAATTCGTCCACTAAAAAGCACGAGGAATAGAATTACCACGTGTACCGAAGTATCGATTTGAAAGTAAAACCAAAGCTCTAAGCTGATAATTGACATCTCATGTTGATGATTTAGGTACAGAGCTGCTCACAAATTTATTGTCACTTGTATTTTAAATTGAAGCTTTTTGGCAAAAAAAATATTGGCGGAAACTGGCCGAAATTTCGTTATTATTAGAATCTATTAAATAGAACCGACAGAAAACAGCGAGGCAGACAAAAATACAGAAATTCAAAGATTCAGCTCACAATTTCAAGTTTTTTGCTTCAAAAATTCTTCCTTTTGAATTTTTCCAGTTTTTTAAACGGATGAAAGCTCATTTACTCATCTAATTTTCGAAACTAAATATTTACACTACGTTGACATGAACGAAGGTCCCTAGCAACGGCCACTAAAATGTCGCGTAAGAAACAATCTACATGTGCAATAAGTAAACGTGAATAATGGCAAATCAAAACAGTATACAGCTGGAGCGTGTGGACTGGAAGATGTGCCCTCATTATAAAAAATTGCAGACGTTCAACCAAACACTACGTTGACATGGACGGCGGCAGCCCTAGCAACAGCAATACATATAAACGAGCAAATACAGAAAATGCTAATATCCTCCGTGTTAACTACGTACGAACGGACATGTGATCAATTCGAATTCAAGTGCACTACTCAAAATTCTAGTTCCGAACCAGAAACTATTTTAATTCTGACATCTAATATCTTGCTAAACAAATCAACATACAATTAGCTAGCATATCCAATTTCTAACCACGTATGATTCAAAAAAAATTCTAAACCTCGGTCAACAGAAGACAAACCGGCTAGGCCCAGGTATTCTTGAGTTCGCAATTTTCACAATGGAATTTTGCCAATACAATAACATTTTTATTATGGTTTAATACTACCTGGCTTGGCTTGGCTGGCGTGAAACTTGATATTCCGTCAGATAATATACCGTATTTTCTTATTTACGCTCACCCACACCTTTACCTTTCCTTACATACAGTCAAGTGTATTGTATTCGTATATTCCTAACTGTAACATGATGCCTCACAAGTCCCAAACATCAACATTACCTTTTTAATGATTTTAAATACATACATCCTTATTACTGCTCCTGATTTATGACTTGGCATACTGAAAGGGAAATAAAACTTAGTTTTCGTCTCGAGTTCAGCCAGACACATTAATACAAACCAGGAACCTGATACTTTCGTAAATTCAGACGACGGAGATAATACTAAAATTAACATTGGAGGCTCAATCGGCAAAACAAAATATAAATAAAGCCGCCATCTATTAAAAAGAAATGAGTATCGTAATATCATGTTGCACAAGCCTCAATTGGCAAATCGCATCATTTGATATGGTTGGCAAAAAAGTAGCTATTTAAAAACACA
>JAQFYU010002980.1:0-10752 GCA_034694905.1 Ceratophysella granulata | reverse complement strand
TAACATGGGTTTTGTGACGGACAGGTTTCCATTTGGTGACGCCTATAAAATGTCCTCACTACGTTCGGCCATAATTATCAATTTGAAAATATTAATTTAAATAGTCCATTTTGAATCGCCTTACGTTGCCATGACAGTCGAGCCAACGTTATTAGTAACGATTCTGATTCTGAGCATCTACTTTAATTTTTATCTCGGAATCCAGAATTAAGATAGAATGAATTATGTAGGACGTTTCAAGGGCATTGGCCACTGGTAGTGCTGTTTACAAAAATTATTGTGTGACGGAGGGAGAGAGTTTGGGGAGGAGGAAGCCATTTTGTCATTATGATAACTAGGATTTCACGTTCCTATTCCCAGATGTTAACGAATATTTTTGAAGACAGATGTTTAGATGTAGACTTCAGGATATTTGACAAACATTTTATTTTCATATCTGTATAATTTACTAAGAAGACAGAGTTTTGTAAATGTCTCGAATACCGTACAGGTAAGAAAACGTCCATCGCTGTTCTTGAGATTCCGGATCGCACTGTTCAATGGTGACTTGGTTCCATTTCCTGAAAATCAATTTAAAAATCTCCTTGAATTCATGTTGTTTTGTTGGTGGTATATGTAGTAATTCGTAAGCAGAAGCTTACAACACAACACAGCACCCATCCCATATATTAAATATGGATATTTTGCCCACTACAACCGAACCCTTCCCAGATTGATTGGACAGTTTAAGGCTTCAAACTGATTTAAGCTAAAAAAGATTTATAAATATGGATTGTGCATCAAATACTCTTTTGCAATCATTTTTCCAAAATTTATTATGGTTCTACCATAGTTCGAATGTTTTAACCACTACCAAGATAAGATACCTATAGACATTGTGAGTTGATTAAGTCTCAAACCGGGATTTAATCGATGGGTGCATCATATTTTCTTTGTTATGCATGGTCAGGTCACAAAGCTCAAAACAGTTTTGTATTTTTAAAAAGACGACAAAATGCTTGGGGTTAATTTGGATAATATTTTGGGCTTAAACCACTTAAAAACATATTTTGGTGCTTCAAAGCTGGGCTAGTCAGTAGGCGTATGGCGTATACACTTTGAATTTGACGGAATATCCTAATTCTTTAGAGGCTGGATCTTAATAGATCATTAAAAATGTAAACCATATAATTTCCTAAAATCCTTTCAAAATTGGAATTAGACAATTTTTGCAGAATTCTGATTTTCTGTGGAAAGTCAATGTCACTAACCCATTGTTCACTAGGCAGCCGTATCCGTTATTCAGAGCATACACATCTGCAGTGCCTGTTGAGTCGGGTATTAAATTCCACTGCAGTTCGCTGACGCTTCTATCATCAACTAATTCTTCTGTAAGCTCCCCGTCTCGAATCAGTTCATTTCGAAATAACTGATATGATTGACCATCTGTTTAATACACAGTATCAAGTAGATAGTTAGTTCTAGTTTTAGAAGGAACGCTACTACATATCAAATTAACTAATTTTAATTTAGGTAGGCGGTAAGCATTCCTTTTAACAATTTCTATACATCTGGGATTCCCTGACTTACCTTCCACTTTTGTTGTGACCTTCCATTCCTGAGTTTCTCCAGCATTCCAATCGTCCGTGACGACTACCTTCGGACGACCTTCCCAGGTGGCTGTCAAGACCTGAAAAGTTATACAGTTTTCTGGTTAATTGAGCTAAATCATATCAGTGTTCACTTCAATCGAGATAACGTTGTATTTCTACTCGTTCCAATGAAAATCGAAAATCCAGCTGTGTTGTTGATACAAAATTGCGTCACTACTTTTTATATACATATAAATATTATGTATATTATATATAATTATTGTATATTATTGTATATTAGTATATTATTTACAATTTTGAGATTGTCGGATTTTTAAAACTTTAATTTCATTAATTTAACGATGTTGGAATATCAATTTATTTCACGATTCGCGATCGCGAATCGCGATGCACAAATAAGATGAATGCTTATGCCCAACACCTAACGCCAACGCCTAACCAGTTACAAGGAAAAAGTGAAAAGTGGGATGATGATGACGCCCAACATGAATTTTGTAGAAATACACACGTTGAAAGAAAATAAGTTAATTTTTTCTCACCGTGTTATCCAAAGTGCTGACGATCTTATAGACTCCATCTTTCACGGGTCCAACATCTGCATGAGTACATGCCAGCCAACACAATAGCAATAATTTACTTATCAACACATTGGTCATTATTGTATTGTTCTAAAGATTTGTTGTTTCCTTAACAATATGAAATAGTATGCCTGATCTAAATTCAGAATAATGTTTACAGCCTAGATTTATCTGCTTCATTTTATACAAAAAATAGTCGGTGAGAACTTGCGATAACGTTTTCAATCTAAGATCTGCTGGATTCTTTATCCTAATTAAGAGATATTGAATATATCTAATTGATCATTAAGTGAGAACTCGGCGAGTACGAGGAGAAAATGTGGAACATGGATTGCAATTTAGTTTCCCTGCAAATTATGAAGTGAAGTGCTTGCAATTTGGCTTGGTGTGGCAACAACTCGTCCCCAAGTCGATGATACCTAATTAGAACTCGTTCTGTGGTCAATGCAAGTGAATTCAACGTTGGAATGGTGTATATAATTGCACCGTTATCTTATCATCGAACTCAAGACACAACGGATAAGAACAATTGGCAGTTTATCATTTTCTGGATCGGATTGATGACAAAAAATTAGATGGAAAAGGCAAAGACGAAATAAATACATATGTCTTCCATTTACCACAGGAAACCGCTTTCGGTTAATATTTAGAGTAGGAAACACATGTACACAATGTGAATGCATCGAAATTACACACAACAGTAGATTCCACCGATAAATGCTGCGGGACCTCAAAGTGATTGCCAATTATTTTGGAACTAAAGTATTCGTTGGAATAAGTAATGGTCCAGTCCACGTCCACGTTGGAAAACTAAATAGAGATACGATTCTAAACTGAACTACTGCCAGCAGCTGCCACTACTGTAGCTCAACTGGAGCATTGCAAATGATTTCATAATAATCCATACTAATTCCATTGAAACCTTGTGGCTAAGCTAGTTAAGTTTAAATATTCTAAAATTCCAATTAACTGATAAACTTATTGAATTTCCATATTTATGCAAATAATCTAGTGTTTTGAAATCGGGAATATGTACTTTAAAACGCTGATTCCGATGAAATTGGTTCCAAAATACTTTCCTATTTTGTACAACTGCTACTTATTTATTTCTGCATATATATATAGTAATAAGTTGTTGACAACATATGTTCAGTACTACACAACGTACAAGGACATACCTAAATAAATTAAATAATAATTCTTTCTGTAAAATAGTAACCAAAAATCATTTCCCGCAAATAGCAATCGAGTGGATAACATGTAGCACGCAATATTTAATGAAGCTTCAAATGTAAAGTCAACTCGCAGTCGCAACTCGCAACACACAATTCACTTTCTTCGACGTGGCAGACGTGAAGAATGCGAAGTTGATGAAGACGACTTTGAAGAACTTGTGGAACGTCGATGAGTGCGTTTGCTCGGTTTACGTTCATCATGTCCTGGAGATCCACTGTTGCGTGGGGACTTGGATTTTTTGCTTTTATGATTTTTCCTGTCACGTGGTGATTTAGATTTTGTCCGCTTACTTCGACGAGATTTGCTTTCACGTGGTGACCTGGACTTGGATCGCTTGTGAGATTTGACGTCACGTGGTGATCTGGACTTGGATCGCTTGTGAGATTTGACGTCACGTGGTGATCTGGACTTGGATCGCTTGCGAGATTTGCTGTCACGTGGTGATCTGGACTTGGATCGCTTGCGAGATTTGCTGTCACGTGGTGATCTGGACTTTGACCGTTTACGAGATTTGCTGTCACGTGGTGATCTGGACTTTGACCGTTTACGAGATTTGGTATCGCGCGGTGATCTGGATTTTGACCGCTTGCTATCACGTCGAGATTTGGAGGCTTCTGGTGATTTTGAAGATCGCTTTGTGCGTCGTGATTTGCTATCACGGGGTGACCTTGACCTTGAACGCTGTTTCGGTTTCCGTTCAGGGGAGCGGGATTTAGAGGGAGATCGTCTGCTTTTACGACGACCAGCGTCACGGTCCCGAGATCTTGACCTTTGTCGATGAGGTGAGGACCTGTCTCGTTCCTTCTTCCGAGTAGCTTCTCGTGACTTTGACCTGGACCTGGACCTCATGCTGCTCCTCGACATGTCCTCGGCTCTGGTCTTGCTCCCATTGGCCACAGCTCGACCTACAATAAAGGATTTGGTCTAAAAACTGTGAACTGTGAACAGAGCGCATAACTCTTCCGGTAATGTATCTAACAAATCAAATCGCGAGTCGCTATAAGTTGCTTACAACTAAAAACGATGTCAATTAAAAAAACCATTTTATGTTCAAAATTCGGTGTATCAATATCATAACAAACCAGTGTTGTTGTTACGTTCTAAGTTATACACTGACCAGGTGAGGGTGAGAGTTATTCACGTTATATTGGACATGTAATTATTATTTTTGTATACAGGGTCAGGCTGAGTGTTGCACATTGTATTCCAGCTTCAAAAATGCAAGTTTAGTCGGAAGAACAAAGCAACCTACTTATGTAGGTGACAGACCAACTACGACATCAACTAGCTAACAATTTCACACTGTGGATGTCTTCAACTAAAATCCGAGGTCATAGAGTTTAGAGTTTCTGAAAGATAAGAATCCGCTCGGTGTCCCACGCCGCGATTTTAAAAACAACTTCAAAATCACAGTATTTGCTCAACTTTGCGAAGGTAGGCTAAAGTATTATGTATTATAGAGATTTGATATAGAGAAACTGGGATTGTGCTGGGAGCAATTTTCCCAGGGAGTGTCATTACCTGGACTCTCTTTGTGCACTTTAGATTTCTCTACCTTCGTGTCAACTCTAGGTTCTGGAACATCCGGTGACTTTGGAGAAGCTTCATGTGTTTTTCTGTCCTCGTCAATTGACTTGGTTCTTGAAACACCCCGTGAGCCTGACCTTGACCGTCTTCCCAACAATTCAAGCGGCTCATGATCAAGAGCCATCTCCCTCAACTCAAAGCTTCGCTTCTTCCGCTCTATCTCAGCCTATGAATTCAAAATTCGATAAGAAATATCGAGTCACAACCAATTTTTTATGAATTTTTCCAATGTAAACCAAAGTACTGTCTTCAATCATACCACAAGTTCATCCTCCGAATCCACAGGCTTGTCCGAGTCATCTTTTGTCGAATCATCCGAATCCGAGCTTTCTGAGTCAGATCCATAGCCACCCAAGCCTAGATTGTTCGTGTAGAAAATTGTTCCCAAAAATTGAAAATTGATTTAATAGTACGAGCCAACAGGATGAGGGAAAGGATTGTGTGAGTATGACATTAGGCTAATCCGGTCTTCCAATTTAATTTATTTTATAAAATATGACATGTCAGAAAATTGCGAACCATATGGTCTAAGGGATATGCGCAAAATTAAAACTGATCAATGATGCAGTAGAACTAAATTCATGTTTTGTACTTCTTCACGCTTCTGGAATTTACGGGAGTCTGCATTTTGTTAATAGCAAATTACTTTTTATAAACATTGCGGAAAACAGGTGCGTAGGGAGCAGGAATTTGCGAAACGACATCGGGCACCAAAATTCGACAAAGACTAAGTGCATGCACGTTTATCATCGAGATCTAAACCATATTTTGTTTAACTATCGTATTTCTTTTTCAAGGTCGCACATCACATTCCTGTGCTATATTTGCTGCCAATATTTGCAGGTTAAAACACAATTCGCCTCATATACTCTCCATATTTGTTGTAATTTTCGCGCCGGTTTGCTATATTTGATGCCCGATTTCGTTACGTCAGGTGAGTAGAACTAGATCAAGGAATGGAGGTGACTTACCGAGTGCTCCACCCGTAAGGGAAGCTAGGGCTAGAGCATGACCACGTGATGATGCTGAAGAGCTCACTTCATTGAGTGTCAAGAAAAGAAAAGTAAGGTAATGCCAAGTAATAACCAACTAAAAACAGTTGACCTCCGTCCCCTAAGTATCTGTACACTAAGAGACACGAAAATAACCTTCCTTCGTCTCAGATTACACGGACTCCAATTCAGAAACTCACCTCTCCCGGTTCGTTCAATTCTTATTATTACTTCAGACAGGAGGAAGAACAATATTGATTTACACAAGTGTACATTTGAACTGATTTCTTTAACCGTATGACTAGAACTAGGAATTTCAATATAAGTAAACGGATATGCCAAGATGACTTCTGTACCTTTCTGCTTCTGTCTCGCCCGGGCCACGGCTTCGTATGCCAACTCAGTCATTTCCTCAGTCGTAACTTCCAGCAGGATGTGAGTCAGTTGACGTCGGACGCTCAACATCTGACGCATAGAATACAATTATTTCCCGCAATATTATGGCTACCAAATGCCGATATATTTCGTCCAGGTTAGGTTACAAGTTACAAAATAAAACTAGAAATGTTGTACACGTGACAGGGTGGGCACGACAATTACAATTGTTCCTCTAAGTTGGAAATATTCTGAAGTCGCTTTGGTACAAGTGACAACCTTGAAACTCAGTTGACGTCAAAACAAAGGGCAGAATAACCCGATACCTGAAGGGCTACAGCAACAGCTAATAATTCATAATTTGAAAAATCAATAAAGTTGACATCCGGCTATAATTTGAAAAATTCAAACTCATCCTATCGTTTACAGTTTTCAGTTGTATTGCATTGGAATGAACCGTTTAACACGCTCGACGCTTGTTCGAGCTTCAGAATTTTTTAAAAGAGTAGGAAATTCTCGCGCCCATCTTGTACTTGTACACGTTTGATTGATGTAAACATCAATCATTACACTTGCCGAATTTCCTACTCTTAGTTTAAATTAGCTTTGGTTTGATTTTTTTAAACTTACAATCTGCTCCATTTGCTCCTCCTTGGTAAGCGTAGTGAGTATTTCCTTGAGACTTTGTCCAACGTGTGGTCTAGGTGGGGGGCTGGTGACTGGATTTTTCTGAACAACTGCAGTATTTTGTTCATCGTCCGAATTCTCATTAGGCGGATTTCCTGACTCCTCGTCTTCGTTCCATTTGGAAACTTTGTCTTGAATATGCTCTTCATGCTCTCGAATTCGTCTGAGACGACGTTCTTCCTCCCGTTCCAACTTCAGTCTTTCCTTCTCCTCAACCTTCCGCTTCTCACGCTCCACCTTCTCCAAGCCTTCGCGAATCCAGGACGGAAGGGACTTCCGTTTGGCTGCATCTGATGTGTACATATTAGATTGAGAAAATTACTAGTTTGAACTTCATTTTTGTTTTACCTGACAACTGCAACTGAATGAGGTAAGCACCTATCAACGATGAAGAAGAATTAATATAACGGAACTAGACGAGATACAGTGAATTGACTGTGATGAACAGTTTCGATGGTGATCAATTTGTTACGAAGCGCGGTATGCGGTACGGTATTGGGAACCATTTGCAATAAACCTTAGTGACAAATATGAAGTATGAAGTATACAATAGCCGGTTTTGAAAGAAATGTACCGGCAATGTGAAACCTAATTGTTTTTTGTGCTTGCTAATTAGGTTTCGAAATAATTATTATGTAACTTTACCCAAGTAAGAACTGTCCGTTTCATCTTCATAAGGATCTGCATAACTCGATCTCCGAGCTGACGAGTTTGAATGAGTGGGTTGCTTATTGTAGACAGGCGACAGTCGATGTTTCGTGGAATGAGGAACAATTGGTGGACCTTGGTCCAGAAATGGGTTCAAGCCAGAAGGATGTTGATGCTGATCATGGTTAGCATTCCAACTGGGAGCGAGAGGAGGTCCAAAATTACCAAACCCCGTGTTCTCTTGAGAAAAGTTTGACAATGGCGCAGATTGCATAGGGCGATGTTGCTGTTGTTGGATTTGCTGATGTTGGTGATGGGCTAGAAGCATCCTCGGAGGTCCATCCATCTGAAATGAAATATAATTTAGATGGCGATATTATATTAATTAATTTGCACGCGTGTGAAACAGCCTCTTAGTGTGAACTTTGAACGTGAAATGTGAACTACGATATTGAGCACACAAACTTACGTGATTCTGGTTTGAAGGTTTATTATTATTCCAACTCGGGTTTTGGTGACCAGAGGAGTGGCTTGAGTTGAGATTGCTATGGAGCGGAGGCCGAGATGGTGCTTGGCCATGGCCAATATTCGGGTTTGGAACCGTGGTCTGGGTGGGAGGTGGTTCTCGCCAGCTCACTTCTATGGCTGATGGTGGTGGGTCGAGGTCAAGATCCATTGGAGCTTCTCCAATAACGTCCTGCATGGGCGTGTGTTGTTGTTGTTGCTGTTGCTGGTGATAGCCGAAGTGTTGTTGCTGCTGATGGTGTTGATGAGGTATCGCAGGTGGAGGCGTGTCAGTTCCTTTCATTTGAATCCATTGCTGAGCCAGTGCTGCCCAGTCAACTAGAAACAACAAAAAGGAATTATGTCGAAATAGAGGGCATTTAAGTACTCACAATTTTGCTTGCAATAGCAGCTCAGCGAGATTAATTTAAGAAAAAGCAAAACGTACAAAATCAAAAGCAAAGTACTTATAGCCTATTGCAACCGCTTTTGTAAATGAGACGTGTTCGTGGTGTACATACATTCTTTGTCTGTTCAATATTTGGCGAGCGAGGTTTGACATTTGTTGATTTGTTTGACCTCTAAGTTCAAGTTATAACTATACGGATTCATGCACGGATGTGGTCATTGATTTAGAAGTTTCTATTCGCTATTCCCATTTACATTTATGGCTGTGATTTTTGCGGCCGCTTATTATTTTGTTATGTATTATGTACCTTGTTGGACAGGCATGTCGGCGTAGTGATTGGGATTCATGCTCATGTTGGGTGGTGGTGGAGGGAGCTGCTGCCAGGGATTCTGATTCGGGTTATGTGCATTATGAGCGTGTTGTTGATGAGGATGAGGGACATTGAAGTTTCCAGGTGGCGGACGTGTTGGTCTCCAGCCAGGTCGATCCTCACCGCCTCCCCACATAGTGAACCACCAGCAGAGGTAGGGTCTGAAGTCTAAAGTCAACTAAAACAAACCAAGGACAAAGAACAAAGAATGTCGACTTACGTAACGTGAACGTTGGTTTACTAATTTCTAGAGATGCCCCGAATAGTAAAATTCTGCTATTCGGTCGGGCCGAATATTCCGCAATAAAGTACTCGGCAGCCGAATATTCGGTCAATGGCGGAAAATCTCACTATTTGGCGCAGAATATTCGGCCGGTCGAATATTTTTTACTTAAAAATTAATGAATTTACATTGATAAAAGATAAAAAATCAATTTTGCCGTTCGAAAATTCCTTAACGTCACTCGAACAACTATTCGGCTTCTAGCCGAATACAGAATACCTGGGTAAGTATTCGGTGGGCCGAATATTCGGCCAATGGCGGAAAAACTCAATATTCGGCGCCGACCAGAACTTTCCACTTATTTGTTAATTTGCTCCAAAATTTTGAAGGAGATTTTCTCCTCCTCCTCTCCTACTAAAAATTATTTTTGAGCTATTTTATGCGTTAGGTTATGTTAAATGCGTTTTTTGCCTACGCTTTAAGACATAAGAGTTGAATTGACTTAGAACATGCCAAATTAGATAAATAAATACTACTGAGGGGACAACTTACGATTTCTTCTCGATGGTTTAGTCAGGTCAGAGGTCACAGCCAACAGCATACAACAGCACAGCTGACAACCACAAGACAAAAGTAGTGAATGTATATGTTGTATGTTGTGTCAAAGGTTGAAGGTGCGTGAGATGAACAAACAGTGGAACTGCCGCCAGACAACAGTTGTCAGAGGTCAGAGACAACTACTGTCACTCTACTGTCACTGCCCTTCACCCTTTGTCATTTTGTAATTCCACAGAAGATCAAAGATCCGCAATGAAATATTCAACGATTCAAGACCAAAAAATACAAAATACAAAATGCAAAACATGAAACAGAAGCAAAAGATGATGGATGAAAGAGAATGCGCCGAGCCGAGAGGTTGAGTTGAGCCGCAATTCTCCACATTCAAAATTTGGCGCCTTCTTGTTTTTCGTTCAGCTCGACTATTCAACAGCCCCGTCGGACGGATGGGATTGTGTATTATATAGTACTAGCCTTAGAGTACGAAATACGGCAAGTATACTCTTCTCTAGAGGGAGGCATCAGTGAAATAAACAAGAAAATTTGGGGTCAATGCAAAGGGCATCCGAGGCGAAAACTGTTGATTTTAGCAAGGACAACATATTGTTGCCATGCGTACGCAGAGATATCCTGTGCCATAACGTAACCTAAGTTAAGGCTTCACTTACGGGAAAAACTGTGAATACTACTGAGTCAATGAATCGTACAAACTATCCTATGTAGAAATATATATGGCTATGGGACTAACGTTTGTAATGTAAGTGTTGTAGTAATAGAGTAAAGATATTGTTATCCAAGTGAATTTACGTTTTGCTAACGCTGACACCGATAGGAGACGCGCAAAATTTAAAAATGCAATTCAGACAAGAACAGGCGACAGGAATAATTTCCTTCTGTCCAGGGACAAACTATAACATAATTTTTTTTCGGAACGATAATAACAAGTCGCGTAGATTTAGAGTAGTGCATTGCCCAATTATATTGAGGGCCATA
>JAQFYU010002979.1:0-10754 GCA_034694905.1 Ceratophysella granulata | reverse complement strand
AGTTCAATAGTTAGCCCAACGGGAAACGGTTACGTCTACGTGTAGCTCATCGTCTAGCACGTCGTCTAGCACGTCATCTAGCCCGTCATGTTCGTCGTCATGTGCGTCCTCCAGTTCGTCGTCATATGCGTCGACATGTGCGTCTTCTACGTACATCCTTTTGGTCGCAAGCTGCCGTCAGGCAGGTTTTTTATGACAAAACTCAACTACCAACTATTCCAATAGCCAAAATTTAAACGACATAATTTTATTTTTGCATATTTAAAAGCTTTTGGCACGTTTTTTAAAATTTTGTTGCACATTTTTAAGGTTTTGTATGGGTTAATGTACTTTTATCACTCATTTTTACAATTCTCGTGCTTTTTCATTTGGTTACTTTGATTTATAAATGCAATTAAATCTAATTATTTCTTCGATAATTAAAATTTTGGAAATTTTATAACACAATTTTTGAATATTTTTCTAAAATATATTGTAAGTCGATGAATATGCAAGATACAAGGTGACAATTTTAGCAGAAAAACTGAGTTCCCTATTTTAACCCGGACATTTTTTGTGCTGTGCATTATAAATACGCATTTACGACTACGTATTCAATTGAATTCAAACATCAACCTCAGGTAAACTTTAAAATGACTTAATTTGATCTTAACGAGAGTGAAACTCAGTTTTAATTCCCAAATCTAGCTTCATGTAATGAGATGAGCATCACTACTTGAAGCCAAGCCAAGTCAGCGAGTACCTAATTGTTCCAAACTAATTACATTGGCTGTGGCTGTGGACTCAATTGTCCCTAATTGTCAATTGTCACTCAGCTCTCCACGTCACTCTTCTAAGCCTGGGTTCCTCTCGTCTGAATTGGATAGCGTGACATTTGATACTTTGGGCGTTGTTTTCTTTACTGTACATGGTCACAATTCATGTCTCAAGTACTCGCGTAATTCGTACAGCTTGGTTTAAGTATGATTTGTTCGTCTTACGTTTGAAATTCTTTACGAATGTCTCTCCATTGAATTTCAATTTCAAGTGAAAGTGAAATTTTGATCTATTGTCCTTAAGTCGAGACATTAGACTTTGAGTTTTTTTTATGTATCTTTGCTATATATTTACTTTTATTATTTATATTTATTTTTAATTTTATGCCTAAATAGTGTATTTCGTTTTTTTAAATATAAAATGAAAACGATAATTTGCACATTTGAAAAAATCTGTAGCCCGAATCTGAGCACATAAAAAAATTTAAAAAAAGAAGATTAGAAGAGCCTGTGCATTTCTTCAGAATTTTGTAGCTGATTAAATACCGTTTCCAAGATTTTCGAAAAAAATTGCAAAAGGCAACGTTACATAATTTGACATGGAGGAATAATTAAAGGAACTTCGTGAATTGCCGCAAACTGGTTACTGGTTGGTTAATGCCTTTTGTGTGAAGATGAAAAAAATTCGCAAAATATCACTGTTGCCAAAAATATTCTTGCATATCAACGTAATTCTAATTTTTGCAACAAAACTGGTAAAATTCAGGTAAATTTAAAACCAATGCCACACAATGGCCTTTCATGTGGACTAGAATAAACCACACAAAAGATGCACCACGGAAAAGTTCATTAATTTACGCCACGAGTCAAAGTATTTACATGACGTTCATGTGACAGAACAGAGTAATTGCACATTGCATTCTTCATCAAAATAAGAATAGAAGTTAGTCCAATTAGTTTAAAGCCTATTTACTGTACTTTTGAATTTGAACAAGTGAAAATGAGCTGAATTTTTTATAAAGCCTTGACATCCGTTACGATTTCACCTTAGTTGCTTAATCCCGTCTCAATTGCAATGATGTCTTCTGCAGATTAGTCTACATACGTTGGCAAGCCAAGCCTCAATCTTTTAGTATTTTTTTTTTCAAAATGAAGTTTCAAGTAATTCTATCCGGAATTCTAGTCAGTCTATTCATTCTTCTAATTTCATCCGTAAACTGTGAAGAAGATGAAATTCTTGATTTTTCGGATACTTTTTCTGAAACCGAGTCACTATTTAATCGAGTACGGAGACAAATCCCCTTTTTAGGAAAATGGTTCAGTAGTAGTATAAGTGGGAATCCGGGACCTATTGGGAATACTGGGCCGAAAACGATGAGTAAACCCAGAAATAGTTTTAGAAATCAAGGTTTAAATCAACAGCTACCTCCTCCGTTGCCACCTCCGTCACCTGTAACGTTGCCTCATAGAAATGGGACGGTTCTGCCGAACGGGACGCTTGTTGAAGATCCACAACGGGAGGGACGATGTAAGTTCATTTTTTAATTTTTTTGGGGGGATTTATGATTATCAACTTTAATTCAATATTTAAGTTATATAATTGAAACCAATAAATTCAAATTATGTTAAACCTACGATTTAAGTCACAAAATTTAAGTTAATATGCCAAACATACGATTTTAGTCATTAAGTTCAAATAATGGTGAAAAAATTACGATTTAAGTTACTCGTTTTTAATTATACGAAAATTACGATCTAAAGTCACTCATTTTTAATGATACGAAAATTACGATTTGAGTCACTAAGTTCAAATTACTAATTTGAAAAAGACGAACTAAGTCACAAAATACAAATTATGCAAATTGACGATTTAAATCACTTCACTAAATACAAATTATTTAAAATTACGATTTAAATCCCTAAATTCTTTAATGAAAATTATAATATTTCAAATTCATGCATAATTTTAACAATTTATTGAAATCAATCTAAATCAGAGACAGTTCCTGAAAAATTTAGCCTGAATTAAACTAAATTTTAATTTAGGCTAATTTTTTAAAAAAAATTCGATTATACGATTAATAAAAATAGTTAAAAAAATTGATCTAACGTTGCTAACTACTTTGTCTTAAAAATTTGGTGAGTAAACTACCCACTTTGCGGATTAAAAACGTAAACTACGATTTTGAATCAACAAAAGTCTCCAAATTAAGACTAATCTCAGTCCATGTTAAAAAAAACTAATTACAGGATTAATTAACCCATTTAATTTACAAATAGTGACTGGCTAATGTCAATTTTTAATTTCCAGTTTTATCGCTCTTCACCGTCGTCCGATTTGACAATAATCAATGCATGAGTCAATCTGGAGACAATGGAACCTGCTACCCAAATCAGGAATGTACAAAACGCGGCGGAGCGGCCAATGGAAAATGCGCCAGGGGGTATGGCGTTTGTTGTGTCTGTAAGTTTTGTATTCCATAATTTTGACAATCATCCATTTAATATAATCATGTAAAAAATCATGTGTGAAGTGAATTATTAGGTCCATTCCATCATTTAATTAATGCGTGTGAGGTTTGGAATGTGATTCGTTGATCAATATTTACTCAAGAAGTTTATTCGGAAGGCTAAAAATCAATATCGCAATAAATTCCTGCTGGACCTTTGTAAATTGCGAATATCAGTGTAAACATTAAATACATTGTGTAATACATAGATTATAATTCTACTTAAATTCTTGTAAGTGATTTCCGGGAATATAAATTGAGTATTGCAATTTGCTATACGACCTGCTGTTTGTACAAGAACTACCTTCAATTCAATTTATACATTATTAGACTTTATACCATGGCATTTTGTATTGACTTTTGATCTGGACCTTGTAAGGTCATAGTAACACATCGAGTCATTGTCACATAAAAATTGTATTATTTGATTAGGTTAACGTCAGGCGTCAGGCGTCAGTCGAAATGGAAAACGATAACAGGAAGAGAATACTTGTACATGTGTTTTGAATATGTATCTAATTATAATTATCATACTATGTATGATCCATGTGAGTGACACATTGTATTGAGAGATAAACTAATGTATAATAAGTACAGCAAATGAGGAGCGCGTGGCAGGGATTACGGACCCGGACACGCAGCATGATGCCATTTCAGGATTTCGCATTTTATGAATGACATGACTTTTTATAAATATTTTAATATTTAGTTTCCAAATCCTGTGGAGGGTCAACAAATCAGAACAATACATACTTCACGCATGCGGGTTACCCGACAAGTTTTGATGGAACTGGATCGTGTCAGCTAACAATCTATAAATGTGCTTGGGATGTTTGCCAATACAAGTAGTAACCCTCAGTCAAAAGCTCCAAAATTTTAGGTAAAATTTGATGACTCAAAATCTGGTAATCATTTTGTAAAACATTGCAGACTCGAATTTGACTCCTTCAATATTGCCCAACCGGGAATTAACGGTATTTGCAACAATGACCAGTTCATTGTATCCGGAAGTACAACTGGAATACCAATTATTTGTGGAATCAATACTGGCAATCACAGTATGTTCGAAATATGAAAATAACTATTTAGATCCTGCTAATATTTTGAATTTTTGCGCCACCCATGTGCATACAACGAAGTCGGCAAAATTTGGTTTGTTTCCATAATGTCAGTGATTTTTTCTCCTGTCAAAGTGACATGATTTATTCGAAAGCGGAAATTCTAATGATAGAGAATTAGAGATATGGGGCAAAATGAGACTTTTTCTAATTAAAATCCACAATTTTTGATCCGCATCTTCATCAGAAGTCTTCTCGGATTTTTTTTGTATTCAAATAAGCCATTTAACATTACGTTAGGACTCTGACCTTGTCGAACAGGTCGATCTTTCTCCATGTACTTGCAAATATTGCATATTTGTGGCGCTAAATTCAAAATATAAGGACATTGTTAAGCGAACCAATTTTTTTGTATAATTATCACTTATCACCATGAAATTTTAGTGTACATCGACGTGGGACCTGACAACAGTCCCACAACTTTATCTGTTGTCACGAGTGGCCCAACTTTCTCAAGGTCGTGGAAAATTAAAATTACACAGATTCGGTGTAATTCTCCGTCAAAAGGTACCTGAAATTTTTAGGTCTTGATAAGCCAAGCACAAATACCGGAAAGTCCAGTGGCTAAAAATTTCATTTTGACAATTTAAAATTGGTAGCACCTGAAGGATGCCTTCAATATCACCAAGGAGTTAGCGGAATGTTGCGCTCTTACAATTTCGACTATACGGGAGGAATGCAGCTTTCAAATCAGGATTTTTCCGCCTGTATTCGAATGGAACGGAATTTTTGTGGAATTCGATATACTGCCTGCTCTGACAACAGTGAGAATAGTAATATTTTCCATGTTTTCTGGAATTAGTCCAACCGCTCAAAAAACTCTAATTTATTTACCTGTTATGTATTTTCCAAGTTGGTTTTCAAGCTGGTCAACAGCAACAACAGAGATCCCGCGCATTTTCTCTAACGGGTCAATTACCAAATATTGCTGGAGCACTTGTGGGTGCCGCGAGCTGTAACACGGATTGGATTACAATTCCCTGCGCTACAAATACGGGACGAGTACTTCAAATGGCAGGAGCAGTTTGTCAGGATCGGATTTGCGGTGATACTTTCAACAGTGAGGCGTCACAGACTCAGATGCCAGTATTTAGTAAGATTTCAAATTTTGAAAACTAGCGCTGTAAGCTAAAAGCCATTTTGTACAACTCGATAATTTTCTTGGATAATTTTCAGGTTATGCAAAGCCTTTCCGTGTAACATACCACACGGATGCAAACGAAGTCAATGACGCTGGAAATCGTGGATTCTGTCTCAATTACATTCAACAGCCCTGCACACCTCAGCAAAGGCGCCTGTAGTCAATTTTTTGTTTAATTTTAGGCGTTCAGTTTGCCTACTTTTGTTATAATTTGTACAACTAGACTATTTTTTATAATTTTTTTTATGTATTCTGTAAAGGACTAAATTCTTTCAAATTTTAAAATGAACGATTAGACATTTCCTGATTCATATAGTACAATTCAATTTTCATAAGAAGCTTAATAAATTAAATCTAATAATACTGTTAAAGTAGAGCAAACGTTCCATAAACGCTCGCAGTAACATGACGAGTTATTCTGTAAGGTGTCATTCTTTTGTACGAGGGCTGTCTTAGAATTTTTGCCTCGACGACAACTGTGCTCTTGTGAAACAAAATGGTGTCTAGCTTGGTAATCATCCCAACCCTTAGTTCAAACTGCAGCGCCACCGAATTTTGTCATGATGTTACCCACACTCGAGAATTTTCTTAGACACCCCTCATAAATTGAAATGTCGCACGTTCCACAAAATTATTCATACCGGGCGTTTAAATTGACCTAATAACAAAATTATTAAAAATGCAACCAAACTCTTATATCCGAAGGAATGCATCGACATTGACCATGCAGAATTTTTCTTGGGTAGTTCCAAATGTTTAGATTTTCGAGACTTGGTTTTTCCAAGTCCATTATGATTCGATGACCGAGGAGCTTTGTTGAACGGACAGTTCCGAATTATGGATTCATCTGGTCTTTTGAATGAGTCTCCTATTTCGGCATATTTTTCAATTGCTAGATGATGCCGATAGGCTAATGTGCTATCAGCTCTGACTTGATCCAGGTAGTCATTGAGGACGCAGGCGAATCTCTTGGGTTGTACATGTAATTTGCTGCAATCCTAAATTTCAAAATTTTTATATTAGTAGACGGTTTAAAATTTAAAATACGAACCGTTGCATAATCAGCTAAAACTTACCTTAAGCACCACGTACAACGCATAATTTGCCAATGAACTAATCAGCGAAATGGACAAAGGACCTACAAAACCAAACTCCGTGATTTCCAATGGTTTGCCAAGGGATCCATTGTTGACAACCGCGGCGCTGAAGCGCAGTCGCTTCCTGGACACCGACATCCGAACTCTGGGTTTATGCGTTGTTTTAACGGTCGTTGTGGTCGCTACAGTTACTAGCTCAGTCGTTGTTGGGTCAGGCGGTGGTGGTTCCTCCGTTGTGGTAACATTATCCAAAGCGGAAACAGTTGTTTCTGCCAGCGGTAATTCTGTGGCATTATTCGGGTTTGGAGGTGAATTTGTTGCGTTAAGGTTGAGAACAGAGATTTGGACAGTTGAGTTAGGGTTGAGAACAGAGATTTGAACAGTTGAGTTGGTGTTGAGAACAGAGATTTGGATAGTTGAGTTGGAGTTGAGAACTGAGATTTGGACAGTTGAGTTTGGGTTGAGAACAGAATTCTGAACAGTTGAGTTGGGGTTGAGAACTGAACTTGGAGTAGTTTCATTTGTAATTCCAGCCAGGGTCACATTGGCATCTATAGCTACGGTCTCAGTTACGTTCGATATTGGGCTTTCAGTAGTCACAGTCGGAACGCTTAATGTGTCTGTGATCACCACTTCCGGTTCCTCAGCATAGACAGGAACGAGACCAAGCATCCACCAAACCATCACTTCTGGCGTCTGTTTAATATTTACCAGTTCAAATTTTATTTCGTTGATTGATGCGCTTAATTTAAATATAAAATACTTACATAAAATTGAATATCTTCTTCGTCACAGGTTTCCCAAGCTCTGGAAACCAACATTTCGAACTGTGTGCCGTTCCTTCGTGAATAATATGACTTTAGCCTGTAATCTTGACATTTATCGGCTAGTAATTGAAATCCATCGGCACTCGATTTATTCCAGTGTAAATCCTGTAAATTTCAGTTTTTTTAACGGTTTTCAAGATTTGCTTGAATGGCTTAATCTAAATAATAGTCAATAACTAAACATAGTAGGTCATATTCAAGAGAGATCACCGACTCAACGCTATATGCGAAATATGACGTATTTTACGACGCCAAGAGTCACGTGTCTCATTTTAAAAAAATATCGTGAGTTCAATTCAAAAGAACGCGCCACACGTCTTAAATCGCCATTTTGGCTAGACATTTGCACCCGAAATTTTGTTTCGCTTTTTTGTAGCACACATATTCGTATTTTTTTTTAAATGGTGCCGCTTACCTCAATTTTGGGTACCGGACCAACAAAGCCATCCGATTTGCGTCCGTACTCCACATTCACATCATCCAAAACAATTGAAAAGAAATCCACAACCTGATTTCTTGTCTTCTTAATCCCAATGCCTGACTCAAGTCCAATAAATAATTTCTTCACAAACCCATTCAACTTCTTAAAATCATCTTTATCCGTTGACGTTGACTTTGCTGCACGACTCGTGTCATTCCTCCTCTCCAACGTGGAATTAGTTAAATTCAATTTAATTTTAAATTCAATGGTTTTCTCCTTGATGAAAATTTTGAGAACTGTGGACTCGTCGTCGAATAGAACCGCTTCAATCGTTTGTGAACTCCGACTTTCTTCATCGCTTCGGGCTTCCGCTTCTGAGATCTCCTCTTCGGTTGTTGCTGGCGGCGGTACTTCGGTCGTTGTGACCTCTGTGGTAGAATCTATATCCGTTGATTGGCTGAGATCCAAGGTTACGTTCATGGTGTCAATGATTGGTATCGTCACCGTCGCTGGCGTCGTCGTGGTCGTTGTTAAATTTGGTGCAAGGGTCACAGTGACTGTTGCATTGCTCAACGGAGGTACAACGGTCACCGTCGCTGTTAAATTGCTCGCCGAAGGAGGTGCATGGGACATCTCTGTTGCATTGCTCAGAAGAGGTGCAGGGGTAGCCGCTGTTGCATTACTCGCTAGAGGTGCTAGGGTCACCGCTGTTGTATTGCTCAGAAAAGGTGCAAGGGTCACCGGCTCAGCTGGTGCAAGGCTGACTGGAGGTGCAAGAGTCACCGGAAACGCACGGGGGGTCACTGTGGCGGTGTCGTTCAAATTTACAATGGTAGAATTCAGACTCAAACTTGAAATATTGGTAAGAAGTGAAGAGTTTGCGTCCACCATTACTGGTAAAGTCGAGTTTGTCACCAGTGTCTCGGGTTGGGGTGTCACGGCTGTGACACTTTGTATAAGGAACCAAATTAAGGCTAAAATATATTCAGGCGTCATTTTAAATTCACTTGAATTTGAACTCAAAACTCAGTCCTATTGTTTCAAAGATTTTCACACAGCGGGGACGGCGTTATGTGTTATCTGGGTCGGCATTCGGATATCGGTGTCACGAAATGAGGGAGGACACAAGGGAAGGACTGAAATTGGAAAACTTTGTCCATGCCTGGCCTCCTGTAATCAAATATTCTCAGATTCTTCTGGAGAAAAGAATTTAATAATACATCAAAGCTCACACCTTCGATTACACTGAAAGTTCCTATCCGTCCTGTCGTGTTTAAGGAGAAATACACTTTGCAGAATTACAGGAGCAAAGGTAAGGGTATATGTTAGCGTTCTCGTTCCACCTGAAAAACTAAAAATTGTTAAGACAAGACACCTTATACGGCAAACTGCATATTTATGTAGAATTGACAAATGGAAATGACGCATTGTTATTCAAGGTTGTCAAGTTTGATTTCAAGTTTAGACTGCAGTAGGGCAGTATTAATTTAATCATTGTATGTATGTATTCGGCATTATATGACGTCGTACCAGTTACAAGTTACAAGAAACAATGGCTATGCAGTTGGTTTTGTTTGTCGTAATTTTTAGTGGAAGTGATTAACCTAAACACCGGTCAGAGTGAACCTCAGGTCAGGACGCTCATGACTCGCCTTTTGTTTTGCACCTCCCTAATTTTGCAGGTTGAATCTGTTTAAGAAGATATTAATATTTTGAATTTGGTGCCATTCACGCAAACTCTCGAGAATGGTGAAAGCTTGACCCAACAACTCAACAGGTGTGGTCGCCAAACGCGTGTTCTGCTTGATTCTAATCTACCTGATTGGTATTCAAAATTGTCAAAATATTTGAACACATTTAGGTGGATTGTTTACATTTACGTATATGGGTACAAATATGAATTAATAGTTAATTCCTAGGAGATTTAAATTCGTTTAAACCGCTGCTATGCATTACGCAATACTTAGACATGCAACATAGGATGCTGTCATTTTCTAGAATCTAATTAATTCAGTTGCGTTCACTTGATCATTTCAAAACAATGTTATTGTTCAACGTATTCAAATCTAAGATAGAATTTCCATTTTTCGCGGGGAACACTGTAGAGTTGCCGTGATTTTTCCATGGAATCGGTAACATAGAAAAGCGCCACGAAAAGTTAACTTTATTTAATGAATTGGCATGTGTGCTCACTTCAAAGGCTTTCTAGAACTTTGATATGGCGTCTGCATTCATTCTAACATGTTCTCGAGCCATGTATAATTTAATATTGGGAATTGGCTATTGGCTATAGCATTGGCACATAGCGTGAGACCATGATGGACATCATATAAAATACTTGTGTCGATCAAATATCTATTCATCTAAGTTTCTCCATTCTTTCCAATGAGCTAATTTTCTAAATGGACTATTATTCATACAAAAGAATGGCAAAATGAAGGCTGTCGTTATTTAACGTTTTACATATTATTTTTAAAAGAAGAGGCGAGTGCTGCAAAGTTAAGGAGCATATAAGCAGAGAGAAATGACTTTATTTGTCAAAACGCTGCATCTTTTGTTCTCCAAGTTTGATGTTTCTGACCTCGATTTTGGTATCACCCTTTGATGTATGCAAAATAAAATATCTAGGCCAGGGTTTCCAGCAAACATTTGCTTGTATTTCAAGAGAATTACGTATAACTCAGTTTATTTCTTCCCTACTTTGATATATTTCTAGTTTAGTTTGGACAGAATAGTTTATATTAATACAATGAATTCAGAATAGCAGCTGCCATTTGACCGAATCCAGGAAATGGACAATACTAACTTAAAACAGAGTGGGCGCAAGAATTGCCATTTTTTTAAAACGGATAAATTCGCACAGACACTGTCAATGTATTTTTTTT
>JAQFYU010002978.1:0-10757 GCA_034694905.1 Ceratophysella granulata | reverse complement strand
TAATTATAAACTACAACCGATGATCTAAATGCATACGATCTCACCGTTGCGTTCGTTGGTCTCCGGACATGATTCCGTAGTCGTGATCGTGAGTCCCACACTTCTCTGATCTCGTACCTACAAGTACAAAGTTCTAGTCCTAAAGGTCAAAGGTCTTCTTTCTTCTAAAATGCGACGGACATGGAAACAATGAATGAATCTTCTGATCGATCGGTCGGACGTCGGACGTGCTTGACGAATCTGGCACGGCTGGTTTCTCAGTTACAAAGCACGTCTGTCATCTTCATCTGATCTGAGACACATACTCCACTCGTTGTGATGAGCTGAACCTGCTGACAGCTGAGCTGAAAATGATCGGTTGTTGATGGCAAGTGGCAATGGCTAATGACAATGACAGCTGACAGCAATATCAATATGCCAATAAATGTCAAAGCCTTGGCCGAACCCTTTTTAGTGCTTCCCTTTGCTTCTTCCTCTTATTACTCAACCCTTAACGAATTCAAACCGAGTCATCTTTATTCTCGTCAACCAAAACTCCCAGCTCTTTTCAGCACTAGATGTCCGTACATCCGTCAACAGCTTCACACGAACGAGAAGGACAAAATATTTAATTTTCCAGGTTTATTGTCAATTATTGTCATTTGGCATGTCAGTCATAGCGGCCGAAAAACTCATAAGAAACGTAGAAAACATTGATTCATCGCTAATAAGAATGTCAATATTAATTGTCAATTAGTCTGCCGAATTTTTCAATTTTGCTTGTAGATGAGCTGCAGAAGAACATAATGACTATGAAGTGCTAGTAGATTCAAATATTCGTCGAGGTTGCTTTGCTATTTATGTTTGTGTGTACGTGTACTTGTAATTTATCTGACATAGCCACTGGCCACTGGCAATTGTGAAAAATCAAACAGAACCCGAAATCTCGTATAACCTTCAATCTAATAAGCTGACACCCAAATTCCTTGTATGAATAAACCATACTTACTTTCCTTCACCATGTATTTTCGATTTTCGATGCTTTATAACTTCCTTCGGTCGCCTTTGAGGCTCATCCCACATATGTCCACCAAAGCTCACAGGAAAAGAGTAACAACACTTTATTTAGTTAGGAAAAGAGAGGAAAGATATCGGGGTTTGACTAATTTCAGGTTGTATGAAATAAATCAGAAGGTATCTCATTCTCATTCTGTTGTTGATTGGAGGAGCAGCGTCGTATAAAGCTCTTTTAATACTCTGAATTGTGCTATTCAATAAAAAATATTCATCTTCTCTTACGTTATGCGGCAAACAGAAGTATATTTGTACAATATTGAGATTTTTTTAGTACTAACAACTTCACAAGGAAATAATAAATATGACTTAAATTAAGTACAGTCCAAATCAGATAACAACTGAGCGAATCTACGACTTGTCTGGGCTAAAGCTAAAAGTGTAACAGAATAATTAACAATAAACTCGCATTAAAAGGATTTAACAACTAAAACTTAATCAATCTTGCTTAGATTTATGAAGTACATCCTGTGCACTCTGAACCCACCTCTCATGATGCTTAACAATGTCGTAGGTATTTGTGGCAACTTCAGAATCTGGTGTTCCGTAGTTTGGGGAACTAGACTTTGCGTCGTAACCCAGTACCTCGAGCATTGGGGCAATAGTTGCCATGTCCTTAAGTACATCTTCGGGAATCGATCCAACCCATTTAGAGAGTGCTTGTACGTTTATCGGCTTCACAACTTGGTCAGAAGAGCGCTCAACTCTGAAATTGTCAATGTAACACAATTAATAAAACAGGTTGGGACAATCTAGGACAAGGTGTCCTGGAGTACCAAAATAATCCTGGAAGAGTTTAGGCTTACTTAGACAGTGATACACCTCCTGGTTTGTTGATGTATTTCTCATGATGCATGACATCCTCCATCCAAGGTAGGTCCAGATAGTTCAGTATAGTTTCCATTTGAGAGCGTGGATGAAGGACGAGATCCTCATATTTCACTTTTAAGCATCTTTTAGGACCGAGCTCGTCACATTCCCGTAGCATTGTTTTCATGGAATTCGACCACTTTGTTAAACACTGGCGGTAATCAGTCAGATCAAATCCCGTCACAGTCACCTGCAAGCATTACCGATTATATTGAGTTAAATAACAAAGAGATAAATAGCGAGGGGCATCTACTCCGTTAGTTGTCGGTTGTCGCAGAATAGACAATCTGAATTACCTTTCTAGTGATAAGGGAGTGAACCACAGCTCTTCCATCTCGTATCATAAAGATGAACTTGGCACGTGGAAACAGATTTAATAAAAATACGCCGTATTTAAGCGTGAACGGATCTTTATTACATAATCTCGGTGCAGGTTCACCATGCTTCACAACAACTTCTAGGATAAAGGCTGCAACTGCATCTCCAAGAATCTGCAACACATACAAGTGCACTTATGTAGAGATATTGGAGAGAAGAAACTTCGAAGAGTTCAAAATCGGAATTGAAAAAAGTAGTGAGCACATCTTTTGCTTACCGCATCTGTGAGACCCGCCTCATGTAATCGGTTCGACTCTTTAACGGAACGATTCCACTGAGCGGCTAATTGGAGGATTCGCGGAACGACCCTTGTTTCTTCTCCGCATCGAATATCAGAATGAGCATCCAGCATTGCCCGAGCTAAAGTAGTTCCTGACCGAGGGAATCCTCCGATAAAAATAAGTGGTGAAGATCGACCATATGAGTGTGCCGTTCCATCTTTGCCGTAGATCACAGTCTGCAAACCAAGAAAGAATGGCGAATGATGTAAAACATTTCAAATAGATGGTTAATTACAGTGAATGTCCTACCTCGCGACTTGACTGAGTTTGACAGGAACCATTACCATCCGTTCGCAGATCCTTCCAGCAATAAACAAAGATCAGTAAAGGAACCACGAGTCCCAATATCAAGGCGATTTGTCGACGAGTACCGCCTGCTCCCCGCATCACAATCATTTTTACATACCTATGATTCAATCAGAAGATTAGTCAATTTTATAAACATTTGTGAAATGGGGATTAATGGAATGAAAGAAAGTAGCACTTATGCCAAAGGAGAAAGAGCATTCATTTGCGTCTTTAAAGCACTAAATAGTCAGCTTACGGCATCATTTATTTACAATTACAAGTGAATGTCCCTCTCCTGTCTCCGCTTATAGTTTGAGGAAGTCCATCTTGGACATGCGCCGCTCTTGGGGCCTCATTTCCGAAGAAAGGCTTCGAAGTTCCTGCAGTAGCTTATGTTTCCATTTCCACCGTAAACTCTGTATACTTATTGTCCTGTCTGACCCTGACCTACGCATATTGACTGCAGCACGTCGTAATTGCCAAATCTACTTAGATTTGAGTACTTACTAAATCTTTTCTAGGTCATGGTTATTCCTTATATACTTATTGCTTTGTTTCAAGCATTGGAAATCCTTTGATATCGAGTATCGATCGCGTACATACAGAGTACAGACAACAGAGTAGTTATTTTGCAAAAACTTGGTATTTGTCTTTGACCTTCGAAATCGAACATGATATGACGGACACGGTGAGGACATGGCCATGCAGTTATACATGAATGGTCAAAGCAAATCTGGCATCTGAGCTTGGAAGCTATATATCTTCTTCCGCCGCAGCAAGGTTAAAAGATTACTTGTCCTCTGTCATCTGTTCCCTGTCAGAACAGAAGTCAGAGTCAGAGTCAGAATCAGCTTGAATATGGTCAAGAAGAGCATTTAAAAATGGAAGGAAGATAGACAATAGGAATAGAACGAACGAAGTGTGAAGGTTCAAACCTACTGTCAACGGTGCGGTGGGTAACGGTCCGAAGCAGTGCACTGCACAGTGTGTGACCGTCGTGTGTGACCTAAACCAAGACCACGACTGAGACTGACGATTGATCAAATCACAGACACTCAAGCAAGTCCTGTTGACGTATCTGGACTGGACCCAATTCGTGTCACAAAGCCACACTGGGCCACTCACTCGTTCTAACCTCTTCTGCCTAATTGAGCTAACTATGCTAGAGTAAAGTGACTAAAATTCCGACGGAGTATCTGTGATCCTTGACCTGCTGCTGTGAGAAGATTAGCATATTGAATCTCTCCCTCTGTTCTTTCCTTCTGCTCCTGCTCCGTCCTCGTCATCTTTCGCACATAGGCTCCGTCAAGCTGGCACCAACCCCGCTCCACAAGTAACAAGCCAAGCCAGGTGAAATCGCTCAACACTGCCGCAGAAAAATTCGTGATCCCAATTAAATTTCATTGTTGAAGCGCTAATATCCATGAAATTCTCGGATCATTCCGAAATTCAGTCTTATTGGTGTTCGTCAAGCCTGAAATCAACTTCTCTTTGTTGTCAAACAACACTTGACTTGTCAGACAAGTGTGTTCGTATCTTATCGGTAATTGATAGCGGAGCGGAGGTTTACGCTCTACTGGAGATATGAAATGATTTTCACTGTACATGATGCTGGTGCAATACTGCTTCCTTACTATCGTGGGGTAGGCGATACCTATAATTGCAGTAATATTGTACATACAAAATCCAATGCCATGTCCATTGCAACTTGCTACAAGTATTTGCTAAACGGGTTATTACAGGATCGTAAAAGTGAACAACCGTCATGGAACGATGATACTTAATCAAGTTGACAGCAAAGACGATGATGAATTCTTGACCTTCCTCTCGTGGACTTCGAAACTGCACCCTTAATTTACCCAATGCACACAGAAATCTTAATTGTACTACAAATCCCATTCGACACTTTCTTTGAACAAATGTATTTTCACGCAATCACAATTGATTAGGCTGCGGCCATGGCAATAAACTCATTATTATTATTATATGCTTTTTCCCAGGGTATTTTGACTGTTGTTTGTCCGCCGTCTTTATAAAGATTTATTTATAAAGACGGCAGAGCGGACAAACAAACCAAACATGTCAAAATACCCTGCTTTTTCCAAGCGCGAGTTTTTTCCAAACAAATATTTGGTTTCAGATTTCAGCTAACAACTGTCCAAGTACTACTGGGCTAAAATTATAAGTGCGAGGCCTCGGCGCCCAACTTGTACAAGACGAAGACGAAAGAGCATATAATTCAATCTCCTGCTAACATGAGAGTTAGTTTTCGCCTTTCTATTGCTCATTTTTTGCCATTGTCATTATTAGAACACAAATTATATCAGGAGGGAGGAGGTTGCTTATTATTAGGTTCGATGTTCTAATAATTTTAGCACTAAATTGTGTATTATAAACATTCGAATGACCCAGGGAACGACCTTTATTGAGTACTTTGAAACGGACGGGAGTGACTGAGCAGCAGCAGACACTCGACTGTCAGATAAGAACTTGAATTGAAGGCACAGAAGAGTTTCCAGTACACAGTAACAGTAGTCCTGCTGTTTTGTAGGCAAGTCGTTGTCATTCATTCCTAATATAATTATATTACGTAATTGTCACAAAATTTAATGTAAGTACTTAAAACTCTTATCTTTTGCAAAAGGTGCTTAGTCATAGTGCTCGTGCGGTGTGCGTGCGGTTGGTTGTTTGGACGTTTTAAATTTTTAAAGCGTTAAAGTCGAAAAATTCGAGAACTCGAAGTGTAACGTTGAATGTGAATTTACAATTTACGGTCAATTACAACTCATACACTATGGTGTGCTTTGTGCTTGCGTTGTTGTGCGTACGGGTGAGGCAGTCCGCAGTTGATTGCTAGATACCCCACTCCCCCCTCTTCTGCACTTAAAAGCAAATCTGACACGCCAGCTCAGTACAGCAGCACAAAGCACTCAGAGCAATACACTAAACTAAACTCAGGTTGTCGATCGGGCATCCGACAACCTAACCTAACCAGATTTTTACCGCAAAGCCCGTCGCCCATTTCGGTCATCGGTCGTAACCTCAATAGTATTAAAGATGGAAGCGTTTGAGCGAAACCAGTAGAACCTGCGTTTGAGGTCAGGGAGAGTTGGCAACTTTTGAGACATTAAAGTAGCAAAGGGTGCGCAAGTGAGAACGGGCGTTTCGGAACACACAACCTAACTTAACCTAAACTAAAGTCACATGTGGAAAAAGACTTAGAAATACCCGAAATATTAGGATGTTCCAAAAGTCGCACAAATGAAGATACAAATTGAAATTCGAATGGAAAATCTGTGACCTGAGGCCACCACTTCTTGTCTAACTTCAATCTAACTTTATCCACAAGCGTCTAACATCGCCATGTGTGAAGTGGAAACTAATCCTGTACTCAGCCTAAACATGAAATGAGGCTAGGAAAAGTTTTAGATTTCCAGATCCTGCAACCTCATATCGTGACCAAACATAATACTTAACGTTATTTCTCCGATCCAAGCTGGATCCTATATCCGATGGAACTACGTCCATTTCTAATTTGTAATACACGCAAAATTGTATTTACTCGAACTACAATATTCAGGTCAAGCTCTACTCTCTGTATTACAAGTTATTTATTCCAGTCTTGTTTTAGTTGCGGAAATGGCTGGTTCAAATCCGTTTTTCTCCGTAATTGAAGATGAAGATGATGAACGGTTTCTGAGAGGTAGTAGTCGTCCAGCTTACGAAACGTCTTCGCTAGAAGAAAGGCGGCAGCAGTTGTTAGCTGAAAGACAGAAAATTGAGGAACGTACAATCAACTCGTCGTTGCGATCGATCTCTCTCCTTCACGAATCTGAGGACATTGGAAACACAACGGCTGAGGTTTGTCTCCCAATAATTAAATATTAAATCCTTCATTAATTTAACAGATGAACATGAAACCGTCATGTGTTTCTTCTTGTCGAGCTTTCTTTCACTATTCCTTTGGTAACAAAGTAGGCCAACAGAAACAGAGAACCTGAAGGAACGTCAAGTTCTATTTGCAGGTATGGAATCCACTTCATAATTTGATACATGCAAGTAGTGGCCGCCATACCTGGGAATAAACCTTGACGTGCCTTGGATATACTGCATACTATTTGTACACCAAGCCTGACACGAATAAGAGTCAGTTTGTCTATTCGTGTCAAACAATTTTTCCTCTCCTCTCCAAATCTCCTCCTCAAACGGCCAAAGCTAGTGTCATGTCCCTGAATACATGTATACTAAGTGTTTCTGTAAGTTTGTTATAAATAGATAAATAAAATATATATACGTGAATTACTTTCAGGAATTAGCCCGCCAACGTGAGCAGCTCAAATCAACGGAGCAAAAATTGGACGACATAAACTCGTCACTTCACATTAGTCAAAGACATATTCAAGGAATAAAGGTAATATGGTTCTTCTTCGTCCTCGAATGCCAAAGCAACATTATTGTCTTTCTTTATGAGTTCATTGAGTCTTAAATTCGAAATTATTCAACCATAGAGCGTTTTCGGAGGAATAAAGAACTATTTTTCGTCAAAGCCCGATTTGCCGAGTCCTCGGAAACCTGCTTCCGATGAAGTTCCCTCTTCCACAGCTGCCGTGTCACAAAAAAAGCTTTCAGAAATATCCTCAAGCTCACAAAGCGGTGCTTCTCCATCCAGTAACATAATGCCTATTCGAAGTAGTGCCTCTGGACGGTCAGCAACCAAGCCCAGTACGGATGACATTTTGGATGAGAACTTGTTGATTATGGGAGATTCCTTAGCAAGACTGAAGGGCTTGGGAATGGGACTACAACAAGAAATCGAGGAACAAAATGTATTAGTTGATAGGATTACGGATAAAACGGAAAGTGTTGGGTTTCGGGTGAAGCAACAGAGTCAGCAGATGGACAAAATTCTCAAGAAATAAATTCTACTCAAAATGGAAACAAGTAAGTGAAGGTCCCGGTCCCGAATATAATGTGAATACGGAATATGCAATGTGTTTTGCTTTTTCAGTAGAATTTAGTTGCTTCAGTTTTCACGATCGACAATCCAAGTCTGTGTTGAGGATATAGCGTTGCAATTAATGGATTGATTGATTGATTGATTAACCTTTATTACAGTGTCGTTCATGAGTTACAGCCTCGTGTTATTCGATATCATTTTGTTTCAAAATATGCTTTTTGCTATTTCAGGTTTCTTACTCAAGCATGTCAGATACATTCCAAATTCCAATTATTTGCCAGCTTTAGTTGAAGTTACCAAACTTGATCAGTGTTAATGACTTGAATAAAGCATCCACCTTCATTGTTGCAGTGGATCGGAAGATTGATTTAATCACCTGCATCCAGCATCAGTATCCTTTTGTTTATTGGAATTTGTAATTGCCCTAAATCCCAGCCCCGATTCAATTTCAACTTTGTGATTAATTCAATCAAAGCAACTGATGATCCTGTATTCCGTACCGTTGGAAGTTGGAAGTATGATTTTCGTTTTCTTTGGTGGCTGGCCCTACGTAGTTTAACAGTATTCTATAGGGTTTGCTGGCGAATTTTTACTATCCGAAATTCGAATCCGGATTCCAGCCAATGACATAATCACATCAGGATCAGGAATAACTAGACGACTCTTTCATTCTCCTCCACTGTATCGTATCCATGATGTCACATCATTGATATGTATACAATTATAGCCAGCAGGATGTCATGGTGGACCTTAAAGTGCAGATTGCTGATGCCGATGGAGCGTTTTGCTAGTGCTGGGCAAGTGACACAATTACAAGGAACATTCGAACAACGAGTGTGAAGCATCATTGACAACCGACAACCATTCCGTTCGTCATACCATACCTATTGCTCCTTTACCACCCTTCAGCTTCAGCCTCTCTCAAAGATTAGCCATGTTTGCCAACATAAATCGCAGAACCCTAGCTCTGCCATTGTAGAAAAAAGAAGTTGTCAATAATGCAGCGAAAATTTTATGGATAGATTCATGCTAATCATCTATGCGTCAGTCGTATGTGATAGTCATCTGTTTAAATAATGTGAAAGGAAGGGATGCATTTTCTGAGTGGTGATGTTTCTGGTGTGGACCACTTGGTTTGATTTCTGTGGTGCAGGACATGATTTGTACGGATTCATGAAGCTCCTATTACGGAAATGGCATCTTGGACTCAGAGGCTGCTACTATTTGATATTGGAATCAAGCTCTGTTTCTGAAAAGGAGTTGCTTTGATTGAATTTTATTTCAGCGTTAACTTAAGGGGTTACAGAAATACTTCGAATGTAATATGATTAGAGTACATTTAGGTAATTCAAACTTCGATTATATAAAATAAATAAGTTCGAAAAGAGGTGGCTGGCGTGAGCGCTGCACCTTTGACCTTGCGTTGGTTCGCCTTGTGATCTGGCGGAAGTGCGTCAATGCGAAGAAAGGATGCTGGTGTTGGCGTGGAAGGAGGAGTGAGAGTGCGATTGATAGAAGTTAGTTTATTAGTGTGAGCTTGTTGGTGAGGTGTGGGAGGAGTACATGACAGAGCTGGGATATGAGTCAAAAGGTCAAACGGAGTGGGTAGTTTCGTATTTAGGTAGAATGCGGGCGTTGATTTATTTTCCTTTGTGGAGATAGGCCAGGAGGAAAACAGTCTTGCTAATTCACATGAGATGAACCAATCTGAAGCGGAGCGCGTACGCGCTCCCTTCGTCCCTAGTAGCATAATTATACTGACCATAGTTAGCGTGAGCAAGAGAACTGAGATACGAAATGAGACTCCTCAAATGAATCTGGAGACCGGGTAACTTCTTAGCGTATTGTATACAATCCGTAACACTTGGATAACTTAGAGTAATGGTAATACACGTCAGGACTGGACTTGTGGCTCACAACCCAGTCCGCGCGTCAAGTAACAAACAGTAGAATAGTACAGTTATACATAGTAGTAGTAAAGGTTTAACTAGAGGCTAGAGTGACTAACGAGCTAAAACAATTACGTAATAAAAACAACTTGGTATGCACGTTAATCAACTACTTTACGGGTAAAGTTATCATTATCACAAACATTTAGACTACTTGTCAGAACAAGTAATGTTTCATATTTTAGTTGTAAAATCAGCGAAGATGTCTTAGGAATTGAGACTCAAACGTTCACTCGGGAGTAACTTAC
The DNA here is from genome assembly GCA_034694905.1 of Ceratophysella granulata. NCBI lineage: Eukaryota > Metazoa > Arthropoda > Collembola > Poduromorpha > Hypogastruridae > Ceratophysella > Ceratophysella granulata. The sequence goes on along the minus strand of JAQFYU010002978.1, from coordinate 733 downwards.
GAAAGCAACAATAAATTAGGGTCTTCCGGCCACCATGGCTGAACTCGAGTTCAGTCTGGACCCGTCCGAGTCCAGCACAATCCAAGACCATGTCAACAACCTCGGTCTGGGCTTCAGTAGGTAACAATCAGTAATACTTATTCGGAAGAGTCTTCAATGTCGGAGGGATAGTCCGCGTCCTCCCGAATCATCATGTCCTCAACGCCTTCCATCTTGTTCCGTCCAACGCCTTGACACAGCTGCATCTTGCCCATGTCACCCGACGTCCGTTGATCAATGCTCCGTCGGCCTCCGATGATCTGGGCCACGGCCGGTCGGAGGATCTTGGAGATCTCCTCTCTGCACTTGGAACGGACGTTCACTTTCATGCCATGATGTCCGGAGCTGGGTTTGTCAGCCGAGTCCTTCTTGCTCCCTGACTTCTCGTAGGACAAGGAGTTCTGGACCACACAGACGCCGTTGATGAGAATCTCCTCGTCTTCCGAGTCGTCGTGCCAAGAGGGATTGAGCCACTGAGGTGCTACGGGCTTTCTACGGGAAGACCCAGATGTGTTTCCACTATTAGACTTGCCTAACAGGAACAGGACAAACAGACAGACATGATTACATGGAGGCGACAACATACACGAAGCGTGGAGCTGGTAGGCCGGAAGTGTCACTTTTCCCGACTTCTGCCGATCGCTCTTGGACAAAAAACAATTCCAATACAGATCGAGAGTTATGACAAGGTGAA
>JAQFYU010002977.1:0-10758 GCA_034694905.1 Ceratophysella granulata | reverse complement strand
AATCTTAGGTGACTAAAATATTAAGTCGTTTATTTTGTGATCCTTTGATGTTCCATTGGTACAAAATATGCTGAAACCAGTGATTCTAAATGCATTTGTTCGACATGAAAATCAACTGAAATGGCTGGAATCTTAACAATAAAAACGGCGACAATTGTAGAAACCGTTATATTAGAAATTCCCTCAGCAGCTACTTAAAAACGGAAATTATTAAATACAGGAACATAAAAAGAAACGAAATTAGTATGATAAATATGAACAACAATAAAAATTAAAAACTTAAAATAAGCCGAAAAATTATAGGCGATCAATAAAAGCGCAACATGAAATACGAGTATCCAAAATTAAAACAGTATGACATAAAAATCGCGTGTACCGCAATATGAACCAAACATATGCCTTCTATATTTTGCTAAAGTGAATTACAAATTATAGTTAGCAATTGTTACGATGTCTGTAGCTGAGCTTGCAATATACGTACGCGTAGTCCTTCAAACCGACATGGAATTATCCAGTGCTATAGGAATGAGTACGTGGGGTGGAGCAAATGATATGTGGGCGGAATTTGGCGATTGCCGTAATATCTACCGCACGCTTTGTTAGCATACAATATTTTGTATCATAATAATTTGTAGTTTGAACTCCTATTAAACCCTTCTGTGACTGTGCTTAAATTCCACTTTGGTGAGTAGCAAGTATATGTACATGGCCCGAGTGGATTAATTGCTCGCATTTTGCATTGTAAACTGCACACGTAGCGCAAATCACTTAAGAATCTATTAAAATAAAATATAATAAATTACGAGTTTCAAAGCGAAGTTCCAAAATTTGGGGACAAAAAGTCGGCACCCTGCCCTGGCTCACATAAGCGTACGATGGAAAGATCATAAGCCTAGAAAAAATACGGTCCATTAGCACTATCCAATCCAACCTCCATCCATATCATCCTGTAATTACTGTAGTAATTAATATTACTAAAGTACCTGTAACCTGACTGGAAATCAACAGAAACTCTAATATTTCATTCCCTATTGTTGTTGAATGTTTTCAACTAGTAGTACTGTACATCCACAGCGCCTATTGACGTTATTTGATTTGTTTATAGTTTCCTGAATTTTTTATCACTTCACTTGTCAGTCTAATAAATTGTTGCTTCTTTGTGTCAAGTCTGAATTTCCTATGGTTGGGCTTTGTGATTTTTAAGTTGCGGGTGGGTCGAACGTTATTTTTTATGATGCGGATTTATGTTTTGCATGTTTTGTCCAATTCGATCTTGCGCTTTAATTTCGAATCTGAGATATTAAAAAAATTATAGTTCTATATACTGTTTGTCTATGTATTATACAAACGTATTATATTTCTTGTCGAACTATTTTATTCAAGTTACATGATGTAACTTACATCTCCTTTAATCAAAAGCCATGAATCATTTGCATTTACTCCAAACGTGTGTATTGTTTCGGTAGACCGTTGTCGCATTCCGCATTATTTTAATTCGTCCTCCCCTAATCCTCCTCACAGTTCATACGTGCGTCTTGATGTTATTCGCCGACTTCTGGAGCGTCAAAATATAAGTGTAGTGCAGGTTATGGGGATTACTGACATTGATGACAAAATTATCCTCAAAGCTCAAAAGGTATGCAATAATTTGCCAATTTTACTACCAATTATATTTTTGAATTATGACTACTTTCATGAGTAATGTAATTCACAATTTGCTGAATTATCATTTTTAGGACAATGTCACGTGGAGTCAAATCGGAAAAAAGTATGAAGCTGAGTTCTTTGAGGATCTGGAAAGATTGAACGTCAAAAGTCCTCACATTCGTGCTCGAGTTTCTGAATTTATTCCACAAATTATCAACTTTATTGCAGACTTACTCTCAGATTCCTCACCTGTGGCTTACAAGACTACTGATGGTATGCATAAAATTCAATTTTAGCTAAATATATTTTTGCAACTCATAGCTAAAATAATGAACAATTGACAATTTGTTGCGTAGGTAGTGTCTACTTCAATAGTCAAAATTACAAAGGACGTCCAAAATTTGCTCGAGCGATTGCAGATATTGACGACCCTGAAACTCCTGTTGTAGAACCAGAGTTGGAGCGCAACCCCGACAAAAAGAATCGTCGGGATTTTGCGCTATGGAAAGGTTACAAGCCTGGTGAACCTTACTGGGAAGCTCCATGGGGAAGAGGACGACCAGGATGGCATATTGAATGTTCAGTCATGGCAAGGTAGACATTACGCCAGATCAATTTAAGGTCTACGTCTCTTGGCCGGAAAGCAGCGGCTAGCGCCTAATTTGTATTTGATTTGTAATATGCAACATTTGTTTTAAATATCCCATTAATCCTATTCACTGTTTTTTTCACAGTCACTATTTTGGACAGCATCTCGACGTACATTCAGGAGGAGTTGACCTGATCTTCCCTCACCACGAGAACGAGGAAGCTCAATGTTGTGCAAAGTTTGGACATGACAAATGGGTATCACATTGGATCCATACTGGTTAGTGAATATGCTATGAAATTACTTAGCGCACTTATTTCCTTTTAACCGAAACTGTATTTCGTAACCATTCCAGGTCACTTGCATTTAACGGACAGTGAGAAGATGTCAAAGTCAGTTGGAAATACGATAACAATTTCGGACTTCCTCAGAAAGAATTCTGCGGATTCCTTACGAATGCTCTGTATTTTGTCACGATACTACACAAGTACGTTTATTAGTATTATGAAAAGTTTTAAGTTATAAATTCAGGATTTCAAGAACTACTCAGTTCAGCCCACAATTACACAGAATCTTTCCGACAGGCCTAGAATACTCTGCAGAATCCATGGAGCGTGCAAAAGCAGTACTCAAGAAATTCCAGACCTTCGTAGCTGACTCGAATGCTGTACTTAGTGGAGCCAAGAAAATTCAACTCAGCCCGGAAACGGAGGCGATTTTATGGGATAAATTAATATCAGCGAAATCCAAAATAGATGAGGCTTTAGTAGATAACTTCGATACGCCTTCCGCTGTGAAGTGTCTTACTGAGACAATGACTCACTTCAATCGTTGTGCTGAGGTACAAAATTACAGTTGTAGTATTGTAGCTTGACTCTACAATGTTGGCCATGTATTAATCCTGATGTATTTACAGGCCGAATCGAATCTGAAGACAACTAGTGGATTTGATCATGGAATTATTCTAGCCTACCGAACTCTTATAGAAGACTTCCTCGCTCTTGTGGGTATAAGTTCAACGGATGAAATTATTTCCACTGAAACTAATGAACAGCTTCTGGAGCCGATCCTATCTCAATTTATTAATTTCCGGAAATCTGTTCGATCATACTCATTGGCCCTGGACGACGTAAGCTCTGAGTTTGCTTCCTACTGTAGTTATAGTCATAGTCATTCAATGAGCGCGATCTGATCATTGCCGTGCAGAAATACGGTCCACCGTTAATAGCAGAACAGTGAATGTATTTAATACACACTTTCGATTCTACAATATTTAGGAGGATAGAAAAGCAAGAAAAGCGAAGATTGCAGAAAGGCGTAACTTGATTGAAGCTTGTGACGAAGTTCGTGATACACTTGGTACGTATGGAATCGAAGTGAAGGACCACGGGAATGACTCTTCCTGGAATTTTACCTCAAAATCGAAGTCGTTCGAATCCAAATCTTAAGGTTCCACAGATAAATACACTACTATTTTAGATTTAGTCCTTCTACAAAGTTTGATATGTAAATACACATTATGTGTTGTTTCGGTTTTCAGAAAAATACCAATAAAGGAATGTTAAGCGAAATGACATACGAATCCCTTAATTTTCTTTTGCGAACTCTTACTCGGTAAGAGTATGCAATCAAAATCAACGATGTATGTATTATGTATGTTGCGGACCTAATCACCTGAAGGACAGTTGAATATGTTTGTTCTAAAAGATTGAAAATTCATTTCTGGTTTGAGTTTGAGGATTGTCGCGTATATGCTGTGTGATGTACCAACAGTAGTTGAACTGGGGATCTTCCTCTTTCTCTGAGCTTGCGTTTGTGTGAACTGTGAAATATCCTCCAAAATTAATATCCGAAATTATTTAAATATTTTCCTAAATATTTCCCATTCCCTTACTGACCTTTTTTTCTCAGTTCTCGATTTTCACCTTTTTGTGCTAGTGTCAACAGATTTTATAAACACGGCATACACCATCGATATTGATAGGCGTGTAAAATACATAGGTTCCAGAATGCAGATAAAGCTGCTGGAGAAATGGGAAAAGTAAAGGAATACGATGAAAGCATTATTGCTTGATAAACAGCAGAATTAAAAATTAAAAGTACAAAAATGGGTAAAGCCTGCGGCAGGTCGGCTTAACCGAAATCTGTTAAACTTCCAGGGGCGCTCCCATTTCTTCTCGATTTTCTCTCCTCCTTCTCCGTTAAAACACCTTTCTAATCTTTCCTTATCCTGTTTTATTACTTTCCACGTAATTAGTTCAGGCTTCTGATGTGCGCATTTAATCCATTATTCATCCTTTTACGCCTTTAATCGTAACCTTGACAACTGTTTATAAAGTACCACAAACTTAACTACGTTTGACAAAAACATTTAATTAGCTTGAAGAGTCATCGACGACAGTTAATATTAGGTGTTAGTTGTTGTTTGGACGTCGACGAAGAAGGAGCTGCTCTTCAGACTAAGCAATAGAAAGGCGGTCGATCAATTAAGAAAAGATAATTTAGATTTCTGTCCTCTCTTGCAGTTGGTGAGCAATCACAATGAGCACCAGCAGTGAAAGCACAATGGGCACCGTTAGTGAAGTCGACGAGATGGAGGACTTCCGTTTGGCGAATCCCACTGGCATGGATACGCAGGGCACTCCTGGAAATGATACCCTGTATCCCGTTCTTCAGTACCCGAGACTGCCGCGCCAGGAATATCAGGATTGGCGTTACAAGATGCGCCGGTCTTGTCAGGAGATTGTTCCAGATTTGTATTTGGGTAAGCTTTCAATCAAGTTATTGGATCGAAATTGCAAAGGTATGGTTTGATATTTCCCCTAATTTTTAAATCGTCATTTTCGAATTATTCTTGAGTGGTTTTAGGCCTAGTCTTTTTGAAAAAAGAACTTCTGGAGATTTATTTTTCTAGAAATGGTGTAAAATGTCTTCACAATGGCCGAACAGTGGCATTGATTTTCGATTTTCTTTTCTAAGTTTCGAAATGCTAATATTCTTTCGAAACATCTGTTTTCATACCACCAAAATATAACGTTTCAAAAAGCAAAGATTCTTGAGTTTAAGAAATTGACATACAACATACAAACGAGTACCTATCCATTCAATACAATTTGAAATTGTCAATTTCCAATTGTGAATTTGGAAAGGACCCTACGCTTCAGCAACTCGCGCTGCTCTTCCCGAAATGCGGGCAATTGGGTTTACTCACGTTGTCTGCGTTCGCGAGGTTATGGAACGACAGTTCATTCGAACCAATCATCCCGAATACTTCACTTACCTCGTCGTGGAACTTAGCGGTAAGTCGAAAACTTAATTCAGAGTCGCTGACTCTCCTGCTGAGCTATTACAACGCGAAAAATACCAAAGACGCCATTTACTATCTGATTTTTTAGACACGTTGAACGATAACATCATTCCCCACATGAAAGTGGTGAACGGCTTTCTGGACGAGTGCATCAACAAGGGTGGTCGTGCACTTGTTCACGGCAACGGGGGAACTTCACGATCTGCTGCTCTGGTGATGGGCTACCTCATGTGGCGGTAAGCGTCAGTGGTTACCACCCATACTAGATCAAGATGCTGCATCAAGCAGCATCTTGGTTCATAATTCATGTGTTTGACAATATACGGTCGAATTCATGATTAGGATACACGCGGTAACCACCTATGGAGAACAGCGCCATTTCACTATAGCGGGCGTTTCGGAAACCTGACCTCTCTAACCTAATCAAATCATCTCAAGATTTAGTTCTGTGTAGTGTGTGCTTCCTAAGCCTGTATTCAACCCAATCAATATACATTTACATTACATGCATAATCCATTTCTACTGTAATTGTGTTTTTAGGTATGGAGTTACTGCTGCTCAGGCCCACTTCTACGTTCAGCACAAGCGTTTCTGCGTCTGCCCAAGTGATACTTTCTTGATTCAACTCCGGGAGTACGAACCAATCTACAAAGCGCTCCAAACGGTTCCTCGAGTTCTCCCGGCGTTGAGTTCAACCAAGCGTTCCTTGGAGGAAGCGGACGATGACAAGCCGTTCAAGAATGAGCGAATGGAAAACCCAGAGATGGAGAACGGCGTCATGGAGAATGCCGAGGTGGAGAACAGCGGAGTTGGAAACTCCGGGATGGAGAACGGCGGAATTGAAAACGCCGAGGTGGAGAACAGCGGGGTGGAGAACCCAAAGATGGCCAACGACGAGATGGACACGGAGATGGAAGATTTCTGAATCTGAGCGCACTCCGAAAACTACTATCAACACGTGCAAATCTACGAAGCAGCAAGAAGTCGTTGAAACCCAATTACTCTCATTCTGAGCACTAATCCAATATACTCTCTATTTTCACTAAAATTAAATCAAGGACTTCTGTAACTTCGAACATAGAAGCTTGTCGTACGTCAGCTGCAATTCACTCAGTCGACTACTCACTGTAAATCTCATTTTGTTCTATGTTACAAATAACTATGTATTACTCGTACATATGTAATTACCTAGCGGTGATGAAGGGTTCACATCTCTGGGCATAGGAAGTGGACTATTCTTATAACCTTGTAATAATTGTATTCTCAACTGCACTACAACAATTTTTAATCAGCTGCATAGCAGTTTTCTTCAACAATTGGAAAATGCTCCCCGAAATTGTATTCCCTACATTGTGACTTTGACCCAAGATTTTGGGCATACATTGTTACTAGGCTATTTCTCATTTTATGACAACTTTTCTCCCTTTTTGTTCAGTACTTGTGAATTTGCATCACGAATTACTACTCCAAACTCCAATCACAAAAAAGAGAATTCGATTTCGGATTTAATTTTAGATACCTTATACGAGTACATAGCTAAATTACGGTTTTATAAAGATAAGTTTTCAAATGACGATGACACACTCTTTCGAAAGAGTTAATGCTATTCCTTTTAACTGTAGACTCCATGTTACTAAGCAATGAATCAAGTATTATTATTATTATCAATGAAATTGGAATGTACTACATGACTATATATTCGGAATTATGATTGGATAAAACGATAATGTCTAAATTGATGAACTCATGAGTGCAATTAAGTTAATCGTAAACGTAAGTTTACTTGTTTATCTACATTTTGTATAATACGTTATATTAAACTGACATGTGCTATGTAAACTTAATCTTTCATATTCAATTTTTGATGTTAGTTTATCAAGTACGATCCGATCGCTCCAAGAAGCACTAATATAAATAAAATAGGATGTGTTACTCGTTCTACTGAGTATTATCTATACCTTGGTCGTTCATTGTGACCTTTTTAATTAAAAATTTTACTTTATTTATATCTGAATGTATTTAGACCGGGACAAAGTCCGTGAAATGGAGTTCAACTTTTATGTGTATTAAATATTAATTACGTGGAGCTTAATAAAGCAATTTGTTTGAAACGTCGAAACCTTTTTATTTACTTTTTCGTAAACAAGAATACAATATGAAACAAAGAAACTTTACTCGTCTTGCACGACTGTTGTTTTCTCTGAAACATATAGACCGTCCAAGAACTTCCGGATGTCTTTGTTCTTTACAGTGGTAGACTGCTGAATTAGGGCAGCTGCAATTAATAAAAGGACGGATTAGTTAGAACTCCAATACAATAGCTCAATCAGGTAATACAAATATTGTCACTAGGGATGGAGTCTTACCAGATCTTGAGACCGCCTCAATGGAGTTGCCCTCGACGATTAACTCGTCCTTCTGGGCCTTGGAGTTGGTGACGGTAACTCCCTTACTCATCCTAACTTGACGGATGTATTTCTCTCCAAGGAAGTTCCTAACCTCCACCATGGAGTTCCCGTCAGTCTCCGAAGTGACGCAATTGATGGGGAAATGAGCGTACACACTCCTCATCTTATATAAAAATCCCTGTTCAAAAAATTAAGAAATGCATTTAGAATAACCATATCAAGTTTGCTGTTACTTTGCTTTGTCAACTTAGAACACATCCTATTCCGACCGAACTATTTAGGAGTTCAAAATTCAACAAATAAAATAAATCTTGAAATATGCAGCGTATCGGAACCAATACCTCTCAATACCACTCTTTTTAAGCTTAAGTACATGTCATATTCCGTTTTATCGACAATATGTATCCCAACACAAACTAATACAAATTCATTTCGTTTTATGTGGGAAATAACTACATAGTTGCATCAGGTGTTCGGTTAGAAGTAGTTTGTATTTTATTGTTTTGAACCTAGTTCTGAATTTCTTTTATCCACAATATGGCTTGTAATTTGTGTACGCATTTTCTAAAAAATTATAACGAAGTGTTATTTTATGCTTCAGATTTACTGTATTGTATTTGTATGTTATTGTTTGTTCATTGGCAGTACAAGTGTTTACTGATATAACTATTAGTTTCATTGTATGAGATTCTTATGCACTGGAGTCATATACCTAGAGATGCATCGTGTATATTGTATTCGATTTTGCATGTAGTAAAGTAACCCCCTTTTTCACAGTCAAAAAGGCAGCCTTCGCCTTCGGGAGATCGAGTCTCTCATGGCCACACGGTGACACTATGGATCATTAGTTAGATAGACGTCCAGGCCACGAGGTAAGTGTTAATTTTTAATCATAAACCTTATATATCAACTGGGAGAAATTTAGAAAACACAGACACCACTGATCCCCCATGCACTTGCGTACAGAATTTGAATTTCGCAGGTTGCAGACGCAGTGGAAATCTATTTATGCAATTGGTTAATTACCTTGGTGACTCCCTTGATCAAATTCTCAATATGAGAGCAGACCGTTCGTACAGCAGCGATCTCTTTCTTGCTTCCGAACCATTTCTCCACCTTCACGGTCTTCTTGTCGACAATTGTGATATCAATTGCCAAGTGACGGAAAGAGCGTCTCAGAACTCCTCTGGGTCCTCGTACAATGATTCGTCGACTCTTGGCTGAGACGGTCACCCCATCGGGGATTTTGACACTCTGGTTGACTACTATTTGCTTCATATTTCCAGGAGTCAAACACCTGAAAGAATTGATATGAAGTCACATCCTCGTTACCTTATATCTCTGAACTCTGGGAACCACGGATGTGGGACACGTAATGTCAAATGTTAAGTTCTCTCCGTCGTAAAATTCGGAATTTTCTTCGGTCCGGTTTTGGCTGATGGGCTATCCTTTCTCTCATCTGCCGAAACCGGACCGGGAAATTTCTTTCTTTAACAATAAATGGGATTTCTTTCTGATTCAAAATTTGAAATTCTAATATTTAAGCCCTGAAAGAAAAGTCAATTTTAAGTGGTGACGTCATCGTTGCATATGTGTTGTGCATGGTCTGACAAACAGCTCTCATGTGCTGTTGCTGCGACGAGGGTTTTCATTTTGATTAAGGAAAGCGTAAGTATCAGTGATTGTGACCCGAGTTTGCCCAGCTCTATATTTCTGGTAGAGAAATTTTAACACACGGTGTCCAACAACTGTGGTTCCTGCCATGCCAGAGTTGGTGTACAATAACAGTGAAAGAAAGCAAACTTAAAAAAGTCATTTTTTAAGATTGACTAGATAAGATGACTACAGATATTGAAAAGAGTATAATAGGGTTGACCTTACCGTCCGTGTCCTTAGCTGAAGTTGCAAACTAGGGAGTTGAGGCAGATGACAGACTGAGACTGCTGCAGTGCGGCTAAAGGATGGAAGGAGCTGATGATGGAGCTTTGGAATGGGACATGGGACTGAGTCCGGTCTAATTCGGCTATGGCTACAACCACGCCGCATGCCACTCCGGCCACGTAACCATTCCACACAATCCTATCTTCTGCTCCATAGCCTATGTGTGTGAACTTCCTTGACTCTACTCTTGGTTCACATTCAAACGAGAATGGGAATGCACATACCCCATAGTCTGTTTCCAATTTCTGTCGTCCAAGCCATCTCAATCTATTCGGCATGTCTGGTCGAACCGTACATGTAGTATATATTTGCACTGAGAAATATAAAGCCGATTATGTTCAAGAATGCGTAAGGTGCTATTCACCCGAAAGTCAACTTTTCTCCGTGTTGTTGAAAGTGATCTGCAGCTTACCACATTATTATAGGTGAATTTTGTTCTATTATGCATGTGTATGGTATGGTTAAGTTGTTTACAGTGAAAATTGAAAATCGGTAATGTATTGAGCCGTGTCATACCAGATGGCGCCAACGACGTACTGTTGTGTCTGTTTGCTCCTGTGGAGGAGGCGACTGTTGGTTTACAAGGTTTCTTTGGGTTTCTTATAACAAGTAACAAGTATGCACTTTTGGTAATTTTTCAAAAGTTCTCCAGTAGCACCTGTTTGTTTCGTCCCCTGAAATCTGTCAAGCCTTTGCACACTTGCAATAAGGACGTAACAATCAGGACGGTGGGTCTGCGTTGAGATTGGGAGTGCTAGAGAATTGGAAGTGTGTAATACCAATTTGGGTGCCATGCAACTTGGAGACGACCCACCGTCCGATTTGGAGGACGACGAAAAAAAGTTGAACCTGTCCAACTTTTTGG
>JAQFYU010002976.1:0-10758 GCA_034694905.1 Ceratophysella granulata | reverse complement strand
TCCTTTTCCACATGTGACATGTGACTACAGTTTAGATGAAGTTAGGCAATGTGTTCCGAAACGCCCGTTCTCACTTGCGCACCCTTTCCTATGTCCTACAATTCACCGCCCGCCCCTCCCATGCATGCCCCATCGCTTCGCTGACACCTCATACTAAATTTTCCAAAAAAGTATGATGCGCATTTGAAAAGTATGATGCGCATTTGATTTCTTGATTTAGATTTCATCCGATTCTGTTGTAAATCTTCGGTTCGAGGTTAAATCAGATTTAATCATGGATGATGATGATTGGGGAGTTGAACCTGCAACCACTACTACCTCAGCCGAACCTAGCAGAGGATATGGCGGAGGTAGTGGCGGCGGTCGAGGAGGAGGTAGCGGGGATAATGCGTGCTTCCGTTGTAAAGAAGTAGGACACATGTCCCGTGAATGTCCTAACAATAGTGGAGGCGGAGGAGGAGACAGAAACTGTTACAAGTGCCAGCAGAGTGGGCACATGGCACGAGATTGTCCCAATGAGGATACCCGGGAGCGAAAAGCGCCTGGTAAGTTTATACGATTTTGTTGCCGGTTTCCATCGAGTATAACTGCAGGTGTAGTAAATATGCAACGATCATCCTCTTTGCTTTGCAGGGGAATGTTACAAATGTGGAGAAAGTGGGCACATGGCACGAGAGTGCCCGAACCAGACTCAGGATGGTGGTGGAGACGGCGGACGACGTGGCGGTGGAGGTGGTAACTGCTACAAATGCCAGCAACCGGGTCACATGGCTCGTGACTGTCCAGAAGAAGCAGTCGATGGGGAAGAACGACCCAGACGTGGCGGAGGTAATTATCAACAACCAAATCTATAGAGCTTGATATGTATGTGCAAGGTTGGCTGGTTTTTAATTGGCTTATATGCAAATATTTAGGCGACGGGGGTTGCTTCCGCTGCAAGGAACAAGGTCATATGGCCAAGGATTGTCCAAACGCGGATACTAGCGGAGAGCCGACGGTTGGAGCAGATGGGAAAGAGCGTGAGAGATACGTTCCCCCAGAGATGTTGGAGGGTGATGACGTGTTTCGTGAGCGGAACGAGACGCATTCAGGATCTGGAATCAACTTCGATCAGTACGACAAGATTCCAGTAAACGTAAGTAACTCCAACTCGCCATACTGGTCTTTGGTCTTCATGGTAGTACTAATTTTGCATTTATGTAAATAATTGTTTTCCTATCCATCAGGTTACTGGTGACAATTGTCCAGCCCCGATTGCAAGCTTCGAGGCTCTTGGACTTCGTCCTTTACTGCTGGAGAATTTGGGAAAGTGTGGGTATACTCGACCAACGCCTATTCAGCGGACTGCTTCGCCGATGATCATGGCCGGGCGTGACGTTATGGCTTGCGCTCAAACTGGTTCTGGTAAAACGGTAATACTGCCACATTTGATCTGACAATAGCCTAATTTGACTAGCGTGTTTGGATTTTTCCTAAAGTGCATAGTTCCATATTTAGGCCGGATTCCTGTTGCCAATTTTGAACAAGTTGCTGCAGGATGACAACTTGACACCAACTTGTACCACACCTTCGACTCCTGAGGCCCTTATTCTGGCGCCAACGAGAGAACTCGCGATCCAGATCGGCAAAGAGTCTCACACGTATGCAAACGGATCCATAATCCGGACTCGAGTTGTCTATGGCGGAACAACCATCTTCGCCCAGCGGAATCAGTTGCAAGTAAGTTACAGACAAGTCAGGTCCGATTCGGCTATACTACAAATAGTTATTGTATAGAATATTATATATTATTCATTTACATTCTATTTCAGAATGGTTGCAACGTGTTGGTGGCAACACCTGGACGACTGAATCAGTTCATCAGTGAGGGACATGTGTCCCTCTCGAATGTGAAATACTTCATATTGGATGAAGCTGATCGGATGCTGGACATGGGCTTCATGCCTGATGTTCAGAAGATTGTGGACAAGCTGCCACCAAAGGTACAAAATATTTATACAAAAACACTACTGATTAACCCGGGAAGGGCCATTGGATTACAAATGTAATCCTCGCGACTTTGAGAATTTATATCTCCCGCGCATTACAGTGAATCCTCTCGGAATTTTTGTTAATCCTTCTTCAACTAGTCCTGCATATAGTATACCGACTGAACAAGAGGTGGAACTGAATGTTTAATTCGTGGAAATTAAATTAAGTCAAAAATATGGAAAAAATTAGGAGATACTCCTAGGAGGTCCATTGGATTACAAATGTAAACGGGTCAATGCGCATGCTCCAAAATGCAACGTTGCAAATAATATCGATGTGGCACTAACGTATTATGAATTCAAAACACTTAACACAAGTATTACACCATAGTCACAATTCAAAATATATCATGATGATGCGGTCATGCGCGGGATTCACATTCATAATTAGTGTATGAAGGATGTAATACGTTTCATGACGTCTTGTTTGAGAATAGTTGACAGTGTGGCAACACTGTGGATCACAAATGTAATCCAATGGACCTTCGCGCGTAGTTTTTTTTGTTCTTTACAATTGTAATCCAATGGACCTCCACGTTCGGATTCGTAATGGCCCTTCCCAGGTTAAGGTCAATGTAACTGATTTTCTGTTCAATAGATTAAATGAATCACTTCTGTTATACAGGGACAGCGAATTTCGGGAATGTTTAGTGCTACGTTCCCAACTGCCATTCAACAGACGGCGAACAACATTTTGGAGAACTACATCTTCATCACCGTCGGAATTGTTGGTGGTGCCTGCAAGGACGTTGAACAAACGTTCATTGAAACTGAGCGAACTGAGAAGAGGAACAAGTTGTTCGATATCCTGAAGACGACGGATGCCAGCGACAAGGTTCTAATTTTCTGCGCTTCGAAGAAGGGAGCAGATTTCCTAGCAACTTCGCTCTCGAATGCTAAGCTTTCCTCCACGTCCATTCATGGAGACCGTCTGCAGTCTCAGCGGGAGACTGCTCTTCGCGAATTCACTACTGGAGTTCGGAAGATTTTGGTAGCTACTGCCGTGGCTGCCCGTGGATTAGGTAAGGCAGTGCTGCAAATAAATCTAAATATGGATTCTAAATTCTAAACAGGCATCGTATAATTCTTGTTTTCAATGTAATCTGCAGACATTCCGAAGGTGTCTTTGGTTATCAACTATGATTTGCCGTCGGAGATCGATGAGTATGTACACCGTATTGGACGTACTGGAAGAGTAGGAAACGTTGGACGAGCCATAAGTTTCTACGATGCCAGCAATGACTCTGCGATTGCTCCACAGCTCGCTGGAATTCTCAAAGACGCTGGCCAACCGGTTCCTGACTGGATGGAAGGTCTGGGAACAGCTGGACTGGATGGTTTTGGAGCTCAAGACGCTCGAGTAAGGAAATTACTATAATATTCCTAGAAAAATTAGATTTCGCCTTGTCAGATGCGAATAACTACATATAAAATAGATGACAATCATAACTTTCAATTTTTGAAGGATGGAGTGGCAGCTGGAGGAGCTGACGATGATGAGGAAGACTGGTGAACACCGTGGCATGTGACCAAAGTCCTTTAGGCCATTGGCAAAATTCAATCAATTGCTGACTAATAAAATCTTCCACCACAACATCACTGGTTTTGGATTCTAGTAGTCGTAGTCGTAGTTGACAGGTTGGAATAGTGTTAGTTCCAAATTAATATAAAAAATTGTCTAAAATTTATCATTTGACCATAAGATTAAAATTTTGTTATTCGTCTTGACTTACCCCCGGACAGTGTTAGAACGAATTTCTTGTTCGTTTTCAGAGGGGTCAATTAATTCTACAATAGATGACAGTTAATAGTTGAAATGTAGATCCCTATATTGTTTACATCCTGACCTGACTGTCACTTTCATGTAGCCTCAATTAATGGAAAATAAAATTCATACAATTGGCAAAACAATATGCTCGGTTTTCGCCTATTTCCTGATTTGCCCAATAGTTTGTAAGATTTAGCACGATGGACAGTACGTCCACAGCAGCAGCTTTAGCAAGGCTGAGCCTAACCTAGATTTAGCGCTGCAGTTTTTTTCATTTCGTAATAAATATTCCATTCATAATTTATTTCAAAGAAGGCTTCGTAACAACTGTTTTTGAATTTGAAGTTTGTTGTCTGTTTCTTTGCTTTTTGAAAGCAGTATTTTGTCGATTTCTAAATCTAAGGAGTTGTATTTCATATTTCACTATAATATAATTTATAATTAGTTTAATAGTTAGTTCAAGTACTTACTACTTCTAGCTTCTAATAATATTTAATATTCAACTCGACAAGGTTATTCATTATTAGTTCATATCGATCTAAACCTAGGATTTATATTTCTACTGAAATCTGTTCACCATCGTTTCATTTTATTGGGCATTGCTCGGAAAGTGTAAAACCTATGTCAAAGGACATTCATACTTCCGTTCGTGGAACCAGCAGCAGCGTATACATCAACAAGCGAGTGAGTGCTTTGCAAAAACTACTGCCTTCTGTTCTCAATTCTTGGTGCAAAATTCGGGCGTTTCTAATATCCCATGTATTTACACAAGGAATTTAAGGGTCATCCACTCGACCGTCGAATGCCTATATTGTGCAGCAGTTTGCAACTTCATATGCTGCGCTAACCTATTTATAGCCTCAAAGTAGTTATTAGTTATCATTTATACACAATGTTATGGACTCCACAATAGGTTTAGGTTTATGTAGCAAAAACAAAATCAAAAATATTTTGGGTAAATCAACAATTGAAAGGGAAGTAATACACGTGTAAGTAAACGGGATTTTACAGAATTTGAATTGTGTAACACTTGTCAATTTACAGTCTCTTGAGTGCCTTCTTCTTATCCTTACGAAGTTTAGCCTTCTTCGCAGGACTTGGAGAACTGGGCTGTGGTTTTGCATGAATTTCGGTCATCAGAGCAGCTCTTTGTGAGAATTCCTCGTAGTTGTCCAGAAGAAGTTTTCCTGCCTCTTCATTTAATGCTGACTCAGGATTTGGTTCAATCAGGAGACATTTTATAACCTGTTCCATATAAAACACGAGCTTAGTTTGTAGCTGGTAAAATTGTTAGCTTTTGCTATAGAACCTGTTGTGCGTGTTTGTAGACTTACAAGTAAGATGTGCTTCAGACCAAGTTCGTGGTTCCAATCCTTCTTCAGAGCATTGACACAAATCTCGCCAGTTGTAGCAATATTAGGATGGAAAATCTTGGTAAGGAAGAATCCCTTGGGAGGAACAGTAGGAAAGTCCTTTCCCAATACAAGTTTCAACTTAAATTCACCTCCAGCGTATGGAGTGGATTCTGTAAAGAACCAAATTCACCATGATTATGAGTGAGATTGTTTGCAAAATTGATGAGACAATAAGTCACTGAATGCTGAAAGTCAAACGAGGGATTTCCTTGCCTGGACCAATAATGGTTGCTTGAATATCAGTAATGTCATCATAGTTGAGATGAAGTGTAATTCCTTCTGGTGGACTTTGGCTCAGAGACACGATCTCTTTGGAGACTCCGCGAAGAACATGCGGTGGAAGATTTTCCACATTCGACACCTGCTGAAAGTTGAACACAAAATCAGGTTAGATTGGAATTATGTTTAAATGGTTGTTTTTTAATACAGCGCAACAGTACTTTTGGAACATTTATAATATTTTAGGTTAGCAGCATTTGACATTTGACATCAATAAGTTATTACTTACGGAAGATGCCATTGCTGCTTGAGCGTTGCCAGCAATTTTTAGGCAGGTTGGTCGTTTGTCTGACTGGAAGCTTTTCTGAAAATATGAATAGAAAGTATTACTTAAGTATTATTATGCGAAACAAAATAGTATATTCTCAAGCTAGACATAGACACCTCTTTGCACGATTAG
Organism: Ceratophysella granulata; assembly: GCA_034694905.1. Classification (NCBI taxonomy): domain Eukaryota; kingdom Metazoa; phylum Arthropoda; class Collembola; order Poduromorpha; family Hypogastruridae; genus Ceratophysella; species Ceratophysella granulata. Next base: position 4,866 of record JAQFYU010002976.1, on the reverse strand, counting down.
GATGTACTGCTGTTCAATATCTGTGTATGTCATGCCATACGTCATGCCCAGACTTATTTCATGTTCCGATAGCAAAGAGGGTAAAGGTAAAAGTATGTCATTCACAAGAATCCGTCTACAAACCTTAGTACCTTGTAATAGAAAGTTTGCGATGCGAGCGCTAATAAAATTAGGTGTAGGACCTTGGCCACAAGCATAAAGTGCATTCAAACCTTTGGTGCACATTTTTGGTCTTCATGATTCATGATCATGATTGAGAGACTAGCGGGTTCAGTCACCAGCAATGTTATAAAATGTCACTGATAACTGAAGTCTACAAACAAAATAATATTTCCAATAGTAAACTGACAATTAATGGAGGTGATTCATTGGCTAGTCAACAGACAACCGTTTCCTTGCACTTGCACATGTTGAGAAACTAATAACTTTTTTAGAGAACGTATCTCAATTATTGTCAAATACAAGGTGGCAATAATGTACACCAACAAACAGGCTATCACCTGATATCAGCTAGCTTTGAAAACCTCAGAGGTGAAGACATTCTAAATTTTCTACTCTTGACTCTAAATATTAAGGAGGTACCAACGTCTTCTTCAGATCTCTGATCATTTGTCAGCAACCTGTAGACTCCTCTAGTCCTCTAGCCCTAGCCACAAGCAATGAAGTGGCCGAGGAACAGCCTCCAGCCTTACCTTCTTGGTCACCACTTGTACTTGCGATTTCTGTGACCATGACCAATGAATGTGATGAATGAATGACATGAATGACCAAATGACACTCAGACTGAAAATTGTAGTGACTTTGTTCGGTCGACGTAAGGGAAACCGCCTTAGTGGTTTATACCAATGGTTTATACGAATGGTTTACACCAATGGTTTACACCAATTGTGGTTGGATGAGTTGTTTGTTGTTACCTTTTAACTCCTCTGCGGGCGCTTCGGAAACCTAACCTAAGTTTAACTCACGAACGGATATAATTGTAAAGAAAGCTATTTGTACATTCCGGCAGGCAGTGTAAACCGTTGGTGTGAACCACACAGGTTGTTTCCCTTATCTCAACCCTTTGTTCTCATCATTTGTTGTTCCATGAGCGTTATATTTTCTATTTTCCGTCATCTTGACATGCGACAATACCTAGGTAATCAAAGTTGACAGACAACCCAACCGACAGAGACATATGACATGATGCTTTGACATCAGAACCAGGAACAAAACCAAATGATTAATAGGTGCCCAAGATTTACAAGCTGAACGCTGTGTTTTGTTTTAATTCTACTTTAGAATCGCGCCGAAACCAAAATACATAGATATCATACTTTTGACTTTTTGACTTTAGGTTGAGTTAGGTTGTAGGTGAGGTGTTCCGGAACAACACGGTTACAGAGGCCCCAAACCAATTTTAACAAGAGATACTATGTACATCTGCTTGGCGCCCCTATATAATGTATAACAAATAACATATATAACCGTTTTATACCCAAACCCGCATAACCCTATGCTCTACTTTGTCATTCATCATCGCGTTCCGCTTAGTCTTAATAGTCAACTGCTAAGTCGTTCATAAGTAAAAAGTCAAAATTTAGTTCTTAGTTCATAGTTCATTTCACTTCACACATACAATAACAACATATGAATATGCCATTTGACCGAAAATGACATAAGAGAAAAAAATTAAAATCAAGTACAATAACAAATTACAGTACACTATTCAATATTATGTAGATTACAATATATTTTTACTGACCTTCTTTTGAATTTCTATTCCTTGACGCCTTGACGAAGCTCCTTAGTTACTTAATTCTTCCGGTTCTCAAAATATCCTCAAAATAATGGCACAATTCTTTACGAGGTTGAACTTGGATGGACCACTGACTTTAATGTTCTTTCTGAAAAAGTAGAAAGAACAAACGAACGTCGTCTGTTGTTGATGTGATGGATGTGGATGAGTGAAGACTTTCAAGGAAATTTCCAATTCCAAACTCCTTCCGTGATCTTTACGCACAAAAACTAGTCCTGTGGGCGGAGCTTGGAGAATCGAAGGAAAAACTGTACAGGAACTAACTCAACCATAAGCCAACACCAAAATAAATTACAATTATAAAATCTGGATTATGAAACAAGTCAAGCTCAAATAAATATAATACATGTATCATTAAATACAATTTTGAAGAAATAGCGAATTTTAATTTTAAATGATCAGTTTATACTAAAGACGTGGGAGCTGACTGTCGAGTTGAGATGTTTAGTTTAAAGAAGGAATTGGTTTATGGCGGCATTTCTGACGAACAGGTTACTATGCTATGCAATGCAATGCAACACAATGCATAGTGCATGCATACCAGCTTTGCTATATGGTCAGATTAAGGTCACGAGTGAGTGGGTCAAATGTCAAATTATTGCAGGTCATTGTACATGTAAAAATTGTACATGTCATTGTGGAAGTATTCCGAGTGTGAGTATGGATACGAATGAAATATGAAATTGTATAACCCACAGCATAATTCGTTAATTGAAACGCTGACACCTAAGAACGTGGGTCAAGGTCAAAGACTACTTCTAGGGGCAAAGACGTCCTTTTCATGCAAACGGGAACGGGATTTGAATGTGGCAGGACTCACCGGTCATAGGTCATACATGTTTTTGCTCAATTACAAATTGAAGAATCTTAACGGGCAATTCTTTTATAGAAGCTAATCTAAAATGATTGAAATATAAGTCCGTCTAAAACCTTCCAGTTTTTGCCAATTAGATTTTCCTAAATGGCACGTTTTTGTATTGAATGGTTTAAAGTAGCGATTGCATTATAAAGCGTTAGTTACACGTAAAATGTATAATGCACTATAGGTAATCTTTTTAGACTGCTTGTCCGCATATTTAATTTCGACAATTTTGTGTTACACTAATGAAAGCAGTATGAATGACAAACGTACAATGACTGACAAAACAAGGACACGCAACATTATGTACTGAGGTTATAAGGTTGTAAATTAGAAAATATAGCTAAAAAGAATAGCTTAAATAGTTAGGCTTCGGAGAGGTGGAGATGCGAAGTTGCCGAATGTATAGTAAGTCTTGTAAGTATTATAGATTCTTCTTGATGGGAGGCTTGTCCTCAGCACCAGGTCCAGGAACGGAAATTGGAGCATGTGGTGTTTCACTCATATTCGGAGTTTCATTAAATACAAGACAAAAATCACCGACTTTCTGAAGCTCTCCGCCTTTTCCTATGTAAAGCGTGAGGAAACTCTTGAATAAGCTTGAGTATGCCTGAAAAAAATATAGCAATTTCTGATTAGTAAAAGTAGTTTAGTAAATTCGTGCTTCATGGTGTGCAACAAAATCTTAAGTATATCATTTTATTTGTTAGGGTCAGATTCGAACATCTGCATCTATTGGCGAGTCTACTAGAATCTAACCCAACGCGTTTCTGAAGCGCAGAACCGAGTAGATCGTAGATCCCGGCAAGGGCATCGATATAAGATGCAAGTACGATGTGATTTTAACATGTTAAAATACGGAATGTCCCGTTTCCCGTTTCATCGTATCCTATATCTTTCACTGTATCTGTATCATATTGTGCCTCTTTCTCTCGTTCTCTGCTTCGTTTGCACATAATTTTACCATATTTTGTCGTTACAGCGTAATAAAATTTTGTGGAAGATTCTCTATAAATGCACATACATGGAAAATCTGACATAGTATTGCTTAAGAATGGAAATAGAAAGGAGAAGGAGATTGAGGAAGGATTAAGGACAAGAGAAAAATATGCATGGAAAATCTTCAAATCAAGAAGGTGGAGGTTTATCGTATTCTGAATTAAATTTTATTTCGATTTTCCTTTCCCTTTCCTCCCTCCTTCCCTCTTCTTTCCTGCTTTTCTCCCCTTTCCTTCTCTTTCTCGTCTTTTTTCCTCCTATTTTTCGCTTTTCCCCTCATTTCTTTTCGTGTATCGTATCGAGGATACAATTTACATGGAAGATTTTCAATGCATGGAAAGTAGGCCATAGGTAGGTAGTAGGTACCTGACCTGCTGTCCGCGGGGAGGAATGACGAGGTTAAAGTTAAAGAGCCTTGAGATTTGCGTTTTGCTTATATGTAATATATTCTAGTGCAGATTAACCTTGACCATAAATCTAATACCTTATTTAACCGTATAATATCACCAGGCTGCAGCAGAGTCCCCGGTTTATCCCAAAGTGACAGATTAATACAGCCCGACTTGTCTGCAACTTTGAGTGTTCTAATTTCATGTCCATCCTTGGTTACATTCATTTTACTAATTTCCAGTACGATGAGGAGCATTGATAAGTTCTTAGATCCTGGCTTCAATTCCGCAACTAAAGACTCTAATTTGGCTCGTTCATCCGTCTGTGTCTTGGTCATCACACGGTACTTTGGCGTGTACTCCTGCTGAGGTGCCGGAGCGGTACTCGGGATGAACCGCTTCCGCTTGTTACTTGCAGGATTCATGCTCATGTTGACAAATGTGTGTCAAAGGTCAAATTGTACGGACAATAGCGTTCGTCTCTTGTCTGTGTTTGTGCCTTTAACTTTCCAAATTTTAAAAACTGTCAAATTGTTGACTGTCGAAAGTCGAAATGAAATTCAGACTTTCTTCGAAGAAAATTTGAAAATATTTAAAAATTCTAATCGCTCCCGCATTTCCAAGTCCGAATTTAGTTTAATACAAGGTAGATATATCAAAAGATGTAGCATAGAGCAAAGCTATGCTCAACGGTATAGGCCATCTAAATATTGTGCGTATGACAACTTGACGCATACTATGCATTTTAACCACTTGCTTAAGCTACTGTAAACGATTCGGCAAGTGGGCTAGGTAACTCGATGTTCGACTCGGCGGCGGGC
>JAQFYU010002975.1:0-10759 GCA_034694905.1 Ceratophysella granulata | reverse complement strand
ACTTTTCAAAATAAATCAGCGGAAAAACACGTCTGCTCGGTTTAATGGCAGAACTGGAATTGAACCAAAGTTGGTTAGGCTGAGGTTGGTTGGGATTCGAAACCCACACCTTTATGTCAATAACTTAAAAATGTTCAGAATTTTAGTGCCACTAATGTTCTAAATACAGTAAGGTTTTCATATATTCAAATTAATTTTAATTTTATTGTAAATAGTTCAGCGGTATACAGTTAAATTCAAGTTCTAAAGTGTAAGTTGAGCCCAATCGGACCGTTTCGACAGTGAAATTCAAGTTTACAATTGTAAATTGAGTGTAATATGACTGTTTTGTCATTGAAATTTGAGTTTTAATGTGTAAAAGAAGTCATTTGCAACTGTTACGATAGTGAAATTCAAGTTTAAAAGTGTAAACTGATCCCAATCTGACTGTTTCTACAGTGAAATTCATGTTTCAAAGTGCAAATTGAGCAAAATCTGACTGCTTCGACAGTGAAATACAAGTTTAAAAGTGCAAATTGAGCAAAACCTGGCTGTTAGAAAGTGACAGTCGGATACGGATATGACTTGTTAAGTTATATCCGTTTCATATCAGTAGTTCAATAGTTAGCCCAACGGGAAACGGTTCCGTCTACGTGTAGCTCATCGTCTAGCACGTCGTCTAGCACGTCGTCTAGCACGTCGTCTAGCCCGTCATGTTCGTCGTCATGTGCGTCGTCATGTGCGCCTTCTACGTACATCCTTTTGGTCGCAAGCTGCCGTCAGGCAGGTTTTTTCAGTGAAATACAAGTTTCAAAGGGCAAATTAAGCAAAATCAGACTGTTTCGACAGTGAAATACAAGTTTCAAAGTGCAAATTGAGCAAAATCTGACTGTTTCGACAGTGAAATTCAAGTTTCAAAGTGTAAATTGAGTGCAATATGACTGATTTGTCATTGAAATTCGAGTAAAAAGTGCAAAATTAGTGCATTTCCACTGTTTCGACAGTGAAATTCAAGTTTAAAAGTGGAACTTGAGTCCAATCTTACAGTTTTGACGGTGAAATTCAAGTTTCAAAGTGTAACTTGAGAGTAATCTGACTGTTTTGACAGTGAAATTCAAGTTTAAAAGTGTAACTTGAGTGTAATCGGACTGTTGTGACAGTGAAATTCAAGTTTTAAAGTGTAACTACAATTTCACTGTTTTTACATGAAATTTAAGATTAAATGTGTAAACTAAGCATAATCTGCATGTTTTGACGTTGAGATTCGAGTTTAGAAGTGCCAAATCAGTGCTATTCGACTGTTTTGGCAGTGAAATTCTAGTTTGAAAGTGTACACTTCGTGCAATATTGCTGTTTTGACTGAGAAATTAGAGTTTAAATGTCTAAAATACGTACATTCTTACTGTCTGGACAGTGAAGGTCAAGCTCAAAGCGTAAAATGATACCACTTTGCTTGTTTCGACAGTAGAATTCAAGTTTACAAGTGTAAATTGAGCTCAATCTGACTGATTTAGCATTGAAATTCTAGTTTAAAAGCGCAAAGCTTTTTTTAGTTTTGACAGTAAATCTTAAGCTTAAATACGTAAATAGAGCTACATCTGTAGAGAAAATGAAATTCAAGGTATCATATACCCAACATCAAAACCAAAAACTAATCGCAACCAGATCTATAGGTACTCAAACTATATAAACATGACTTATATAGTTTCCTGCCAACGGTTAACCGCAGGTCAAGTCAAGATATGCCATACGCCTCTCCAAACCCAAACTCAATCTCCCATTCTAACACAGACACATGACATATGAGAATACAATACATATTGTCCCACAATGTCTCATATACGCCTGCACACAATACCGCCTCTTCTTAACCGCATGACAAGCGACTCACACGCATACATACATACATACATATCAAACACACACACACTTTCAATAAAACAATTTAATTATTGTTTCACATTTCCCCTCTTACGGCCGCACATTATTATTATTTAAAACAATAATTCGCACCTCGGTCCATTATCTATCTAACTACCGTCTTTTACATTCCCTTACGTACAGCAGGATGGTAGTGTCGAAATAAGGGAAAGGAGTAACGCTCGGCCAATGGGAGATCAGATTTAGGACTTCCGTCTTAATCAGGTTCCGGATGTAAGGGTAGAGTCAGTAGTTGGGACCAGTCCAGGGAGAAGAGAAGAAGAGAAGTTGAAGTCCGGAGCGAGACTGAAGCTTCTGAGCTTCTGTACCCGGGTTATATTTCTCCCGAATGAAGAAATAAATGAAAATCGGTAACCCGGTAATCGAAACGCAGGCTCAGATTTTGGGAGTCTGCCTTTTGCCTGTAACCACCCTGAGTCCCATGCACTCTGCACTGTAAGGCCCACAGGACCCTCAACACAGAATTAGGGGGCTACTGTGTGTTTGGCTGCAGTACTTGGTTCGGGGAAACCGCATGCCCATTGTTCCGTTCCCCTCAACATCCGTCTACCCGTACTTACAATGGGAAACCCAATAATAGAGCCGAGATGTGTTCTGAGTCTCGGTTCCCATGGTTTGCACGGGCAAGGGTGGGGAGAAAGGAAAAGCTGCATCTCCCCTCCGATCTGAGCCTATTGTTCCTCTTCTTCTCTGTTATCTGTTCTCTCCTCCACATTTCTGACTAAATCCGATTATATTGATTAGATGGCCGCCAGATCAAATAATTCGATGATCGGACAGCCACCGACTTAATTAGAATATTATGATCGGGCAGCATCCGCATGTCACACTTCCCTAACCACGGAAAATTTCAGCGTCCCCGCTGCAAAAATCCAGGTAAAATGACAAAGGATCTGCCCGTATCAAATGTTTACATATATACACATTTTGAATCACTTAGACAATAGTTTTATATATACAATTGCAACCGATGGTATGTTGCACTTTCACAGAAGAGAAATAGATACCCAATTTATACTCATAGGTAACAAAGTCAAATGGAAAATATAATCAGTCTAAATCAATATCATCCATCACAATTGTCTCTATTTCTTCTTCACTTTCGGGTTTATCCAAACCATCAGGAATACCACCTGGACGTGGTGGCTTTTTCTCCAGCTTCTAAAGAGTCCCAGTCTTTCTCATTCCAACAGGAAGCGTTATATGGGTGATACGGTTGGTGTTTAACCGTATTATGTCCTCATTCAATGGGCCCAAGATGTCATCAATCATCCCATAAGGCTTTCCAATTGAAGAAGGTCGTTAATGGGCCAGAACCCGCTACAAAACATGGGCTTGATCCACTTCATAAAGGGGTGTGGTAGACATCAAGCCAGTTACAATCGCCGTTGTATCGATCATTGACCGAACGTTCTCCTGAAAGTCCTCAGCTGTCCATAGTGATAGTAAAGCCGGTGAAGTTGGCCCTGGCTTGACACGAACAACCAACTGTGTTTCCACAGAAGAAGTAGATTCAGGATCGGATGGTGAAGAACTGCTCGCTTCCTCTGCTTGTGGAGAGCGTCTCAGCTTGCTAGGACCCGGTGTTCGCTGTGGTGGAGACAGTGTAGTAGCCTTCGCATTGACATCATCGTCTAAACCGGAAAGGTACAATGATGATTCCCCCGGCCAGTGTTTCCGACGTCCATAGTGTCCCATAACCTTCGGCGGTAGTGGCTTTGGTGGCGGGCCGTCATATTGCTGCCTCCTTTGGAGCGGATGAATTGTGGTACCACCCTCGGTAGTATTCTAGGACTAGGATGAAATAAGTCCACCGGATCTAATGGTGGATCCTCAGGAACAGGGACATTTACAACAGGATCTGAAGGGACTTCTACAGCCACGGCTTGCGAGGAGTCCGAAGCAGGTAAGTTTTCCATCCAATCCATAATGTTGTGTGTCTTTTCTTTTATTGAGACTAGTTTGTGGGGACCAGTATTCGTTCTTAGATGTGCATTGGTCATTAAGGGTATCACCTTATGTTTCTGCTTCTTTGGTGATGGTAACTTAGGAGCAGGTAGTGGACGTGGTGGTACTCTGAAGATCTCTCCGCCCCGGACTAAACGGAATTCCGTTATATGATATGGGTCCCAGTCGCTTAGAGATTTTCTCCGGTCAGGATCTCGTTTTGAAGTAGATGGTGTTGGACTGGGTACCGGGTGAACAATAGTCGATGTGGCTGATGTTGGCGCTAATTGAGTACCACCTGATGTAGAAGTCGTTGGTGTTGGCTTCATCTGGTATTCCAAGGCGCCAAGCCTAAAAGCAAGATGTGGATGGTGGGTCTTATTAATATCCACCAGAATATTTGTGGTAGTTGCCGATGGCAATACTGATGTAGTTATATCCTTTTGACCCTCCGACTCAGAATTCGACTCCCATGTGTCACATCCTGAGGTCTTCCAGTTGTGACTGTAACTCTCGGGAAGAGGTGGCATTGAAATTTTACCTCCAATACTACGAATTCCTCCAATGGTGGAAATAGAAGGTGTAGTAGAGTGGCGTTCTATCGTCACCATCGTTGTTGCCATGCCGGTCGTGGTTTCTACTATTAGTGCGGGTGCTTGCATACCGGTGTTGGTAATCTGTATCACGATTTCGATCCCAATATCTTCTATCACCTCTTCCTTGGTAGTACGAACCCCTGTGACATTTATGGTAGTCTCGATATCCTCTTCCAGAAGCGCCATCACGACATGTGTTCTTATATTCGCCATAGGATGGTGTATGCCGTTGTTGATTCTCGATACGGCTATAGGGACGTAATCTATCTGCAGAATGTCCATTGTTTGAATTAGAAGGATCCCGTGAGCTCGATCGATGACGTCGTGTGGTTATTCTTCCTCGTTCTACATAATCAGAATTCTCCTCTCTCCTTGGATGGTCCATCGAAGTTGCTGGCATCTTGGCAAAATCTGGTGTGAGAACAGATTTTGCTGGTGGTGAAGCTGCCCTGTATAAGTTCCACCATGGATGACGAATTAATATTCTACTTGTTTCCACGTCGGATTTCAACTCGTTGTTTCCATTTAGAAGTGGCTCCATGTCTTTCACCTCACGTCGACCCCAATCGTTTGAATGTCCAATCTCATGCTTCGTTTTTCTAATATATTCATCAAAGTCCTGGTCTGGAAAATTACATTGAGGAATGGTCCAGTGGTGAATCACTTCATAGTTGTCCACTAAGGTTGGTGGTGGTAGATCCGGGTTAATTAGTAAATCCAGTTATTTCCCGAAGTGATGGGAACAGATCGTAAAGATGGTATTCCGCCAATTTGGACTGCATTCGGGTGAATACGTTCTCCATCTTGTTGATGTCTGCAAAGATCACCAAATGCTTGTAGATGACTGGATCCATGTCCATTTTCTGCTCATACACATGGCGTAAGATGATCAATAATGATGTCGATGTTTCTGGAGTCATCTCTTCCAGTTTAGAAATTCTAAACAAGACATCACTTTAAGAGATAACATCAGGAACCTTCTGGTCATCTGAAGCCTGGGTGGCGATGATAGTGGATAACTCCAATCTGTCAGTCATCGATTCCTTGTCAACCGAGTTGTTGGTTACAGTCTGTTTACTGTTTGAAGATCGAGTTGCTATGTCCACCTCCGTAGAAGCATCCACAACTTGGGTGGAAGTAGTCTGTGTACCACTAGTAACGGTGGTGTTTACAATACCGACGTCTGTATTAATCCCCCATCTCTGTAGAAGGTCGTCTGGATCAAACATCTCCTCTACGCTTGTTATAAAATCTGGCATAGCCACCTGTGGATTCTGTGTAACCGGGAGTGGTGGTAAATGTGGAATTTGGACCGCACACGCAAAACTATACATCAGGTCGAATGATGATGATGTGATAGGAATCTCGTCCACAATCGAAGCAGCAGTTGGATGGGAACAGGATTGTTGTTCTGACACCAAGTACACGCCATATGGTGTCGCCTGTGAAGTAGATGGCAAGGGTTGTGGAGGTGGTGGTTCCATAGAAAATTCAATCCGCCTCGTCGTTTCCTGTTGCATCATCGTCAAGACCTCGCGATTCCCCCACATATGTTGAGTGTAATGGAAGTACAGAGTATGTTTACTTGCTTCGCAAACGTTGGAAAGGTACGTCCCAGGTTGATGAAAAGGAATCATAGGGCGTAAATGCCGTACTCCCTGCTTAAGACCATATAAGAAGAGTTGTTCCTCCAAAACAAATCTCGATGTGGTATATCCCATCTGACCATCAAAGTAGTTTTCTATCGTGGAACAAAGATCAAGGACTCCAGTTTCTGGCTCCTGGATCGGTGTGTACTGAAGCTGGTGTTGTTGAACCCCAAAGTAGGAAAACATTAAACAGTTGGTGAAGAAATCCACATTATTACGAATGTGTTTGTTGTAAATTTCCATCATAATGTTGCTGGAAAATAAGTGTCCTTCCGACCATCTGCTCTTCTTCTTCTTAAGAAGTTTTGACACTAATCTTTTCATAAAGGGGTGGGCTTCAAATGAGGTTGATGTGGTCGGGAAATCCCCTGGTAAATATTCCCGCTGAAATTGTTGAGCTTCCATTTCCAAAACTGATGGTTTTTAACTAACTGTAAAATAATAAATCATTTTCATTAATAGCATGTCTTACACCATATCCGTTTAAACCGACCTTTAAGGTATGGTCTGAATGGTTTAATATAATATATCATCTAGTGCATCGTAGTTTCAAAAAAAATTATATAGATATTTACCCGAAGATATATTGATAAACAACTAAAGGAAATTCTTTAACAATTCTGTGAGAATCAGCTGTCCTTACTGATCTTTTAATTCATTTAATGAATTTTCACTGTCCAGGATGGATCTTTTCGTTGGTAAGCTTTAGTAAGTTTCACACCAATAGCTATTAATTGGTCCAACCTACTTAGTGTCCCATTAGGATCTCATTCAATGGTGTTATTGTTATTGGTGTCCACTTAATGGATCTTTACAATCGTGTTTTGCATTTTCATCAAACTCACAAAATTTTTGGGATTTATACATTTTCGTTTGGCATGGTTCTAACCCGTTTTCTAATTGAATATTTCTACTCAATACTACATATATAATAAACTTAGGATCCATAGTATTCCCTTCCAAATACTCACTTATGTGGTACTAAAGAGTCGAACAATGTGGATCCTAATCCCCTATGATCTAGCTTAATAATGATAAATAGTAATAAGATCTAGAAGTAGAATTCCAAGTGACTAAGTGACGTGGCATTTTAGCCTGCCGGTGCCGGCAATTAAGCGCGGTTTTACGTCTTAATGTTGATAACACAGATAAAACAGTGACTTGCATCTCAACTAATGAGATCTAGTAGGAAGTTTCTAACTTTTTAATTTTTCTATACGGATTATAGTATTAAGTTCTCATACCAGACAATAATTGCTCAATAATTATATACACAAAAAAAATTCAGGGAACTCCCCCACTTATTCACATTGATAGACATAGAAGAGGTCATTGAATGCCTTTCTTCTCAATGATCCAGAATAATATGCAGTATAGTCTTCATAAAGATCCTTTTGCAAGTATCTCCACACATTAGCGTTCGGAAACTTTGCAAGATCCTTAACACCGTACTGCATTATTATTTTGAACAAACATTTTCCCATTTTAAATGAAAACGTTGCGTGTTGTTCCTCATAATATTCCACCCTTGGGTCTTGTCCATAATTCTCAATAAGTTTTTCCATTAACTTATTAAAGGAATGAGTCTTTATGTCGGCCTAAAACGTTCTCAGTTACAATTTGAACGTAAGTACGGAAATTCCAAAAGAATTGGATATTTCTCTCAATATGCTTACGAAGCATATGGTACAAAGTTAAAAGGGTTTCGTCTAAGTAGTAGTATGACAAAGGGAGATTTTCTTCCCAATGGCATGACTCCCACAAGTTATGCCCAGTAACAGATTCTGGTAATGATAAATTTCGAAACTGTTGAAAAGATGGGATGAACAACTGAGCTGCTTTCAGATAAATTGGCAAGTTATATACGTCCCCTGATGGTGAAAGTTTTTGGGGAGGACAAGGTATTGGGAAGGAATACCCTGGTGTGCAATTATTGACGTCGCTTGTGGGCTGAGAATAGGAGTTGGTACGTTAAACTGATAAAAGGGCACCGGTATTATTGGTGATGGAGTACGGGATATCGGAGCCTGTTCTTCTGTGGAGGAAGGGGAGGTTCCATAACTCTAAGGAAACACAAAAGTTTATCCGAAAATGAAAAATTATCTTTTTTTTAAATTGGCCTATTTTAAAATTTTATCATGTAATCTAAGTTTAAAGCTCTACTGCAAAGTGACGGTTGGGCTTGGAGCAAAGTTTTTTTCGTCTTAGGCCAAAAAATTTTTTTTCAGATTTTCACGTTTCATGATATTCTGAGTCGTTTTAGATCACTTTTCGAAAAACAAAATTTCGAAATTTTTCCAAGTTTTCTAAATTTCCGAAAAAAATTATAGAGGCAAAAGTTGGCTGAAAAGGAGCTCTTGGCCAAAATTGTCTCTGATCTGAAATTTTGTCCGACCTGATTTCCGATTGTATTAGGAAATTCCGAATATGGTGGAGGAAAATTCCTTAAAGCTATGAACGAACCTTTGGGTATGATCGTCTTTGATTCCTAGGATCTGATCTTTGATTACGAATATTGATATCTCCCCTGAATGGCCTATTTGGGTATCGATTGCCTCTTCGTCCCTGGAGTTCTAAAGAGCGTATAGGTAGCTAAAGCCTGATGTTGATTTTGCAATAGAGCTTCCTGATATTGAAAAGTATTCTGATTTTGTCGTAAACCCTGATTATCAGATAGTATTTGATTAACCATGGCCTGTTGTGGTTCGGTTGTTGCAATATTGACTACTGTATCAAACTCATCATCTGAGTGAGCGCGGTCAATTATGATAGTTGTTTCATCATATTTTGTCAGTAGTTTTCCAAGTTCCTTAAATGTCTTTGGTGCGTGCATATTGATTGTTTTTGCTGCATCTTTCTTTAAATATCTTATGCACAATTTAATGCGCCTTTCGTCAGTCATTTTTGGATCAAGTCTATTACACAAGTTGTCCACTTCAATGTGAAAATCATAATAATTTTCCTCTTTTTTCTGTTTGATCGTTAAGAGTCTCCATTCAAGTTGATCACGTCTAGTCTCCAAAGGTCCATTAGAATTGTGAAAATCGTTTTCTAATTCTTTCCAAGTCCAACATGGTTTACCGTCTCTATCACGTTCAGCAGTTTTTGATTCGTACTAGGCTAAAGCCTTATCCTTTAAATATGATGGAAATTGTCGAATCAAATACTCAGGTGTCCAAAAATTCGTCTTTGCCGCCCTAAAGTATGCTCAAACAAACTCATAAGGATCACTGTTCTTTCCTCCCGAGTAAGAAGGTGGAGTAGCAGCTACTCTAATTGGCTTTACTGGAACCGTTGATGTAGATGGTTGTGTCCCAATCGGTTCTAAGATACTACCCCAACCTGGTGGTGATCCAGTATGAACTTGTGTACGTGATAAAACAGCGTTTGGGCGTGGAAGTTTATTTTCAAATGAGTGCCTTAGAGGTGGTGGTGAATACATGCCTGAAGCTTCTGGCCTACCCTCTGTTTTAATTGGAGTTGGTTCAGATGTTCCAACATTAACCAAATCTGCATTTGCATCCTCATCTGAAAATCTTTCTCGATGCTCTTCGTCATCTAAACGTTCCCATAATCGTCTCTATATGAAAAATTTTGGCCAGCTATTCGTGAGCCTGGTTCGCGTTGATGAGTAAATTGATGTGTCATCTTATGTCCAATAGATTCAAATCAAACCTTAAGTTTCAGACATATTTTCAATGAATCTCTTGGTCTTAGGAAAAGTCAAGGCGGGATAAGGATACTAGGAAGTTGTTGCACGATGTGCTATAAAATTCAATAAAATTCCACGTTATTTCCAGTTCGGTTGGAATTTGCCATTCTACTGAAAGTTGTCAAATAACTTAAATATTTCAAAGTAAATTCACTATTTCATTTTAAAATTTCGAATTGATATCCGGATATCATTTGTACAATTTTCTCTTTAATATGTGTTTTGGGTGAATAGTATCCCCTTGTAAAAGCTTTGTATTGAATCTCTTAAGTCTTCATCGTTAAATCTTTTCTAGAGAATGTCTAAGTATTTGAAGAACGTACCACTGCAGATGGCTTGCTCACTTAGATGATGTTGTTGTCTCTAATAATTTTGTCCCGGCCGCATATTGCCAAAAGGTATATGGCCTGGGTATATGTGCCCAAATTGAGCCAATCAGGGGACTGAGCGTGAAAATTGAAAAAAACAACTCTCCTACTTCTCCACATCGCAATCTCAGTTTACGTTTGACATTGCATACAGCACATCTCAACTTAAAGTCGTAATTCCCGGTCTGAGAAATAAAGAAAATTAGGAAAATCGGCTCAAAACTCACTCTGAAGGGTCAGGTCTGCCAGGGTACCAGCAGAGTTTTGAGAGAAGCATCTTACATCCATCCGTGGAGCAGCGAGAGCGAAGAGCAAAGCTGAGTTGGAATGAGAAAGAGCTGGTTTTGTTTGCTCAAATGCAAAAAACCGACGAAAATCAGAGTTAAATGGCCGAAGATATGCTTAAAACCGAATTTGTAATTGTTAAAGTTAATTGTTTTGTCACCTACCACAATTTCCAGGTCAAGTTTGATGTTTTGAATTTGAATAACTACGTCGTATATTTTGCCATGTTTTAAAAAATCCTAAGTGGCCTGCGGCTTCGACGTGGACATCAGACATTACTTG
>JAQFYU010002974.1:0-10759 GCA_034694905.1 Ceratophysella granulata | reverse complement strand
TATATTTTGCATTTCTCGTCTAATGTTGATGTATTTGGTCCTTCGTTCAGTTATTTCGCTTCAAAAAGAGCATGGAAAAAATTAACGCTGAGCTTTGGACGGGTCTTTGGCACGAAAAGGCATTGATTCCGTCTTGCAACTATAATTTTTTATGCTTCCGTTTCGGGCACTTTAGCTGTCAACTATTCTAATTTCCAACATTTTAGTTGTCTTTTGACCTCCTGGACGACTTTCTTGTATTAATATGCATGCAACTATTTAGGTTTATCGCGAACGAACATCCCACATCCCCCATGCTCTTCTAACATGATGTTGCTTGGCGCGAATCTCAAATCAAGCTTAATCTTAATGTTAATCTTAATGTTAACAGCGTATCTGACGGATTAGGAATAAGTAACATTGAGAATATGAAATTGCAAGAAGCAGGTTCCTGTTTTGTTGCTGGTTCCACATACTTGAACTCGACTTTTTGGCTATTTACACAGACGCACGGAGAACACTTCATCGATTCTGGAACAGCTGCGTGAGATGAACTTGCGAAGCATTGGTATTGTCTAATGGCTTGGGTAGTGTCTCTGCTTTGTCTTCCTTCGACATGAAATTATGAAATTGAGGACACTTGAGATTACTTTGGTTCGGTCACGTAAAAGTAGATCTCGGTCAGTGTCAAATTATTTGGGAACACACAGACCATGACATAGTAAACTGAAAGTACCAATAGTGTACAAGATTTACAGAAGAGCAAGTCAAAGTCATTCAAACTTAGTACTTTGGTATTGCACACGGATTTCTTCGTTGGCTGACGAAGCTTAATATGATTCATTTCGTTTTAACAACCGTTATCGTGATGGAACATGGAACGTTCATCCCTTTGTCCAGCAATCTTTATGCACATTATGAAAGCTGAACCACACCACGGCTGCATTAGAGCTAAGACAACAAACTACGCCGATGCATGGAGACTAGAGACAGATGCACGGTTAACGTATGCTGAAATATGGACATACAAATATACATACATAAGCCAAGATCCATTCAAGAATGTGTAGATGAGTCTTAATTTCCAAGAAATCTATCGGGAATTTCGTTTGCCAATTTGAGAAGCGATTAGAGTTTAAGTTCATTTATTCAGGCTGGGCCGGATGTAGTGAGGAAAGGGATAAGACGAGAAGCGGATGCATGGTCGAACAACATGACCTAAGTGCGCCATTTCACTTACACTCTACGTACACACGTATCCGCTTCTTATGCTCAGCAAACAACGCTTTCCAGGATCATCAGATCAACTTTTTTTTCAAAATAGGGCCTGTGTTTTCCCATGAGTGTTCAATGTTCTATTCACTCTTCAGAGACTTGAAGCTTTTTTTTTTTGCATGAATTCACCGGAAATCGGATTATCAAAGTACAATGAATAAGCGTAATCCGGACCCGAAGACGCTCAGACACTATTAAAATGCGTCTCAATCCTGATAAGCAAAAATTGTTCTAGAACTCTTAAATTACCAAACTTTCTTGAGCCAAGTTCTCAGTCTTCGCTAATCCTTTGTTCAGCGAACACAATTTTATACTCAGTTTGTTAGGCGTAATATTACTGCATAATCTATATTAGTTCAAAGTTTAATTAAGTGCTTCAATAAAGAGTTTGCACGTTGTTGCAAGCGTTCGCTGCCTAAACGGAAGTCACCAGCCATATTAGACGCTTAGAAAGTGCAAGAGTTGTGCGTTGTGCTACGTGCTACGGCACAGGTGTGAGCTTTGCTCACAAATTCGGGTTCTTCGTGTTTGGTGACGCTAACTTCAAACTTGAGCGATTCTGAAAAGTGTTTTTCACAAGACTTAGTGCAAAATGTACCTGTTCTCAGTTCAGATGTCAGTTATATTAAAATTTAGCATTCTACTTAGTTTGCAATATGTCCAGGCGGATCACAGCATAGAAGAAATGGTAAGCGGATGTAATTTTTTTTAGGTTGGGTCTGACAAGCCACGCATCTTCAATCGAATAGTCGGATGAGATCTTAATTTTGTCCATTTTCAATTAATTAAAGTCCCAGACCTCTCTGTCTATACCGGACTTGTCACAGAAGAGCCCTATCGAAACATTATTCGGAGATGGGTATATTTGCTTGCATGTGACTGATCCCAAATTCGCAACTTCACCTGCGTTCCAGACATTGGCAAAAGAACTAGCTGAAAAGTACAATAAGGTGAGTCATGAATTTTTATTAATTTGTCGTTTTGATATTTTAAAATAAGGCGCTCGACAGTCGTAAGTTACTGTATTCTATGCGGTTGACGCCTGCGTATTGGTTAACTGACGACCTTCCTATACTGGTTGGTTCAAATATGGAGTTGTGGTCGCAAATTCCCTCTACTGGATTTTCCATTGTGCCCTTCATTTTTCATTTAGCATAACGGTACCTTCAGATAGCCTGAACCTAAACTTTATTTGGTTTACAGAAAACGGTGGTCCACCAATTGGAACCCGGTGAAGATGACTCACATCATGGTCATAAATCAGCGGTAGTAAATCCTTAACATGCAATTTGATATTGTCTCGGGATGAACCGACCGAGGCAAGGCAAGATGTAACCATTTTCAGGTTGAACTCATCAAAAGCATCAAGACTTAATCTTTCAGAATTTCAGGATCAAAATTTAAATCTACTTATTCAACCAGCAAAACCGTTCATTAAAACAGCCAATGCATTATATCAATCAAGAATTTAAATTAGTTTCGCGACAACTGCTTTGATTCACTCGCCTCGGTCGCTTCATTTCACGATGCACTTGCTTGCCTCAATTCGCAATTTTGTCAAAATTAAAGCTTCAATTCAGCATTTGGGATTTATCATTTCATACAGATTCATCATGAAGTTACTACGCCTCCACCGCAAAACATCGTCAAGCCCCCTCAACGCCCTACCACGAAGCCTAAACTAATCCCACTTGTCTGTGAACGTCCTGGATACTTTTCCAATCCAAACAATTGTTCAAAATATTTTCGATGTGTGGAGCCAGTTGCACGAGGAAAACCTATGAAACAATTCTACTTTGACTGTCCACCCGGAACCATTTTCCATGAGGAGATCCAAGGCTGCAATCATCCTTGGGCTGTTGAACCCAAGCCACCATGTTGGGAATCTGTACGTGAGGAATATACATATTTCGTATTTCAGGATATTCAAAATTTGGCCACCGCTTAATTTGTTGTAGTTCCATCTATTTTTTAACATTGCATAATTCGCGCATGTGCACCTTAACGGCGGCCATCTTATTTTGCACGTGTCTTATAAGCCAACGTACACGATCCTAGTTTTAATGTGCGAGCGCGTCAATGACTGCTTATCTACATAATAATCCTTAATTTTTTTCAGGATGATGGTCTGAAAGGTCAGCGAGGTCAATTCAAAACAACTTCAACCACAACCACAACAACAGAGGCCCCCGAACAAGAAATTTCTCAATCTCACGCACGTCCCCAAGATTCTGAAGAACAAACTCCGCAGCGCCCGGATCCCATCCCTGATAACATTGGACAAGAACAGGACCTGACCGATGGCAGCCAAGTAATATTCATATTATATAATTTGAGCATTTCGATAATTTGATTAAAGATGCTCAAATCAAACATGGGATATCATTATTATTACAGGAACTGACGCTTGTACCACAGATTCCAGTAGAACAGGTTACATACCATGATAATCATGAAAAGAAAGATGATTTTGACTTCAGTTTACCCGAAAAATTCGTGACTGATGAGGTGAGTGAATAAATAAGCTAATCTTTAAATTTTCCAATTCTGAGCTTTCACCATATGGTTTGAAATACATAAAACGGGGCCGAGAAATTGTCAACACATAAGTCCTCAACTTAGCGATTTGAAAATACTCAATTTAACGAAAGTGTTTGGGTGGGGTAGTTCTATTTCGAGAAGTTTGACCCTTGATTCTGTAATTCACAGGGTGAAATCGATCAAATTGACCAGACCAAGGCTCCAATTCCGTTCCCGGATCCAGAGGTAAGTTACTCCATTAACTGTTTAGATAATAGAATATTTAAAGGACACTCTCAAAATGGCGGGTAACTCTAACGCCTCAGAATGTCCTCAAATTGAACTAATCGACTAGAGTAAAACAATAAACCTTTTATTTTTTTGAATTTCTAGCCGGAGCCTGTGGTTGAACCAATTTGTACGGAAACCGGATCATTTGGCCATCCCACAAACTGTTCCCGATACCATCAGTGTTTACCTGCCAAGGGAAGCCTAATCATTCGCCAACATGTCTGCCCCAAGGATACGATTTTTGATGAAGAAGAATCCGAATGTCGACGACCTTCCCAGGTCAACCCGAAGCCCAAGTGTTGGCATAAACACAAGAAAACGAGAATCACAGAAGTTTCGGAGAAGATTGAGGTCATCGTCGATACTTCCAAGGATACCAAGAAAGCACCACCACCGGTAACAATTGCTCTAATGACCATGAATTTAGAGCTATTTGCTATTGAAATAACATCTGCATTCGAACCAAAAATATAATTTTGCGTACTTTGCTCATATTTCAGCAGGAGCCAACTGATTCACCCGAAGTAGATACCCACTTTGATGAGGAAGAATCATCTGGCATAACACAGAAAGTCGTTCGTCCCGGAAAACACACTCAGCATAATGAAACCAAAATAATCACAGAAGTGGTAAGCGTAACTTTTTTTTTGCCGTAGCCTAAGGTTAAGCCTAAGGCTTGTTCTGAGTTCGTGGTCATTTCAGAAATCAAACTTAAACTCTGCTATTTTACGTATTATTCTAGCACGAAGTCATTGAAGAGAGTTTCGAAGAGCCTCCACCTCCACCAATTGAGAGTCAAATCAAAAAGAAAACAAAAATTGTTCGCAAAGAGGTACGAAAAACAGATTATTTTGTTGTTGAATCAAAGAATCGCGTCAAAGTCGAAGGTTTTATTTTATGCCTGGTCATTTTGCTGATTCATACAGATTCCAATCCCAACCGGAGTTAAGCCTGCAGTCAAATGCACCAAGGAAGGAACCTTCGGCCATCCCACAGACTGTAACAAATACTTTCGATGTGAACGAAGAGGTGGACGTGGACCGATCCGAAATTACTTGTTCGCGTGTTCTCCGGTTGGAACCGTCTACGATGAGTCCGTCCATCAATGTCGACGCCCTGAAGAGATTCTGCCAAACGTCCCTGAATGTGCCAAATGGGACAATCGGTTTCGAGAACAATTCGAGGAAGAAATCGAGGTCGAAGTCAGCCAGGAAGAACAGACTTCAGTCGATATTGGACAAACACAAACTGGATGGACTGACGACGATGTAAGTATTGATACTATGGAATGTCCAAAGATGGCTGGATTAACGGTCTGATTGCTTTTATATCGAATGGTTTCTACAGGACGAGTCAACAACCACGCCTGCTCCGATTACAGATTACGTAAGTACCAACATTAGTTCACTAAAGGAAGACACCTTCGCGAAGATGTTTGTTGGTTTTTCAGGAACTTACTTAATTGTGTTGAATTTATTTGACCTTACTAGGAAGACCTTACGAAAGGAGTTGATAACGAAAAAGACAACCAAGACCAGTACGAAATCGTGGAAGTGGACGATGGAAAGGGCGGGAAAAAGAAAATAAAGAAAAAGAAGATAACCAGTGTTACGACCGTCAATGTGGTCACCGATGTAAGTCACGTTATTAAATATTTTTCGTACAACACACTCGTGACCTTTCGCTAATCGATATTCTTGTCTTGTTTCAGTCGGTGGAGGATGATGAAGTTGTAAGTTAATCTTTCTAAACAATATGCGCTAGAGCTTACGAAAGAACAAATTGCTTACAGACAAGCTCTCAACATTCCATATTATGTACCTTGGAAATATTTTACAAAATCGTAGAATTAGGATCATTGATTTCATTATTCTTCAAAATAGATTGACAGCACAATTAAGGGAAAGAAGAAGAAAGGAAGTCAAACAACAACGCCGCATAAAAAGGAGAATGTGGTATGTTTAAAACTTCAAAATCCTGGCTCAGACGGTAGATTTCTAATATTTTGGCTATTGAATCCTCAGACTGCTGATTCGAGCGAAGAAGTCGATCGCCCAATCGAAGGTGGAACCAAGCACATGGACAAGCATCACAAAGAAACTGTCACCTCGGAAGAAACTCCCGACCATCATCACCGACGCGTAGAAAAGACAGAGACAAAGACAGTAGTCGTCGAACAAACTTCGACCTCGGAAGAAACGAAGGTTCCCGCACCGATTGACCAAGAACCCAATCCCATTTCACAAGAGTTTGTTGATCAGGAGACTTCGGGCATTGACAATCTCGCCCCTCCCCACGAAAAATTAGTTGACGAAGGAGTAAGAAACTAGGCTAAAATCCAGTCTAAATAACTTCATTCACTAAATGCAATTCATATAACATGCATAATATTTTCTACAGGATGACATTAAGCAAAGTCACGTTGCTAGGCCAGATTCATCGGTAAGCCACGTGGAGAGCTAAAAGCGTGCAAGTGTACCCTTTCTAATACCATGAAATTCTTGATACCCTTGCAGGAAGAAGTTACCACAACTATTGAACCATGGATCAACAAAACGGAAGCTTGGGTAACTGAGGATGATGGCTTGAAGGGTGGTCGAGGTCAGACTCGAACAACAAAGAAACCGGTATGGGTCACATTTGCTTACGCTTTCAAACACTGCCGCTGCAGCTTTGGCTTCTGCGCTTCCATAAAACTTGGTATGCAACGGTTAGGTTGATGGTTGTTTTAATGAACGGTTATGCGCTGCCAGTGCGTTGAGACGAGAAAGGTTGAGTACCACTAAATCCCGCTTCTGAACAGATTCCGGAAGATGTCGAGCTCATCCCAACTCCACCTTCAAAGAACTGTGACGATGACCTTGAGCTTATAGAGCGACTTCGAAGGGAACGAAATGCAGCGGAAGAACGGGCTGATTTACTCGAGACAGAAAACAATAAACTGACACAACGCTTGAAGAGAATGGAAAAAGATCTCGATCTTGCTGTGAAGGCCAAGCTCAAATTGACCAACTATGTGAAAACGGTAAGTATTTACTCCATAGACTGGTAGCGGCCGTACAATTACGATTTTGAGAAGTAAAAGAAAACACATTTTTCTGCAGTTGGACAAGACGATAGAATCTTATAAGAAAGAAGTGGAACAACTCCAACAATGCTGTCTGGTTGAACGAGAAGGCTTAGAATCAGAAGTTGAAGACTTGGGTTATACCAAGAAAGGCAGGAAACGACGTTCGGTTGACCATTCACTGACCTCATTTGTTGAACTACCAAACCAAGCCTATTCTGACGATGAGTATTTGCCAAAGGTAAATAAATAGTTCAGCTCCAAATTCTGGATTACAATAGCCACAAGCAAAATACATCATATCTCATATTCACTATGCACAATTTCAGAGAATGAAGGTCAAAAAGAGCATGGGTCAAGGAGCTCATCTTCCCATTCACGCAACAGCAGAAACCGTTGACCCAGATCTCCAAATAAGCCTTCCAATTGATTCGGTAGAGTAGACTAGACAATTATTTATTGTCTTATTAGTCGTTGCTAGAAGCTCCAAATTCCTAATTTATAACTACTTACTTACAGGAAATTCACAGAGGAAAACACCACCATGCCAAATCGAAAAGTCATGAGCTGACCCTGGAAAAGCTCGAAAAGTTATACGGAAGCTCGGATTCGGAGTTTGGGATCCACACGCCCATATTAATCTTCATCTGTCTCCTCTGCATTCTGTTGTCAGCTCTGATGCTGGGTTGCTTAATCATGAGAAGACTAAACAAGATCACGACCTACGGCATTTCCGCTGAAGAACTGGAAGCATATGCCAGACTGTCCGGTGAAACGGATTCGCAGAAACTTCATACGCTGCGGCATAGTACGCAGAAGAAAGCTCTGAGACAGGGTGTTTACTTCACATATGTCGATGAGTAATTTTCGCGAACTTTTGGTTGATTTTATTTTCGGATTTTGGAACAAAAGACTCATTCACCTGTTGTTGCAACTAAGTATTTAATATGCTCTTTTAAATTATGCCTTTTTGCAAAAATAAACACTAATTTTCTTAAGAAAATTCTTGCAAATGAATCTGCTTTCATTTGATGCATATGTTATGTCTTTTATATGTAGCCATGATTAGCAAAGTTACTGCTAAGCACCAAACACCTTGCTCAATGAAAATTCATATGTAGCATTAAATGTTTGCTTATTATATTTACTTAATTTATACAATATTCTTAGCCTTGTCCTGTACTTAGTGAAAACCTTAAATGTATGGAACTATATAGAGCTATTTTGAACCATGAAGCGCACCAGCACCCGTTGCTATTGTATGTTACATTTACATATTAGTAAGTCCTGGATGCGCATTGATTGAGACATCAGTAGATATTTTAGAATTGAAAGCAAGTCCCATATCCACCGTAGCTTGTATGTAAGCTTGCTTTTAGTAGTATCTACTAAATATGTACTTTATATCATATTTTATATGACTGTCTTAGGCTACGCACGTGAAAGTGCAAAATATATAATTATGTCTAGCGTGAAAATGGCCGAGAGTGCTGATAAATCACCGTCTCCCATTGTTCAGTTGAGCTGTACCGTATCGTTTGTTTGAAAGTGGTTTTAGATTAAGATAATGTTAAATGTTGAGTTTATGTCTGGCTCTGGCAGGAAAGACATGACTGTGACTAATAAACTATCGCTGGACGACGAATAAGCTCCCATGTTGTATTATTGTACGTACGATGTGCCGTGGCACCACCGTATCAATTCGGGGATTTTGTTTCCCACAAATTGGCTTCTATCTGTGGTCACATGGCTGGTTAATGAATTAATTGCTTAGTGTAGTGGTTAAATTGGGCACGGCTTTATAATCTAATCTGGAGTCGCATGCCAAATCCTCGGTTTTAGCACAGTTGTCCTGAGAAAATTCTAAGCTTTTCCTAGCGTGTGCGAAGATCTTTAGTTTTGCCTGAAATTGAGCATACTCTGCTTAAAGGGTTGACTGGTTACGTTGTATTTAAAATATCGAAATGAAGGTGAAATTAACTGTCATATTATTGACAGTAATTTGTGTTAACCTTGTTTCCAGTATACCGATTCCACAGGATGACTTAGAAGTGCCACCGGTAAGGTCATTTACGCGTATAGTTGATGATACCTTGATGGAAGCCCGGCTTTGAATTTTCTTAGAAATAAAAAAGAAATTACAGTACAACCAAAGGACTATTTAAAAAAGAATAGTTCAACATTTCTTGTAATCTGTTCAGTATAACTTTGCCTTGACCTTTTACTTTTACATATTGCTTTAATTGCGCATTTCCATGACGTAAAGTAAGCTGCGAGCTTTGCGTTTGTATTTCTAGAATCTAATTAGTTTCAATTCCAACAGTTTGGGGTAAAAATAAATCTGAAATTTATAACATACATAGGAAACTGAAGCTCCTGCAGAAACAGAAGTTACACCGGCACCTGAGGTCAATCCTAATCCATCCGTGGTAAATAACCGTCAATTGTTTCTATTTAATCGTGCAAACATTAGATATATGACATGACTGGTAGTTCTAAATCAATTCTTTCGAATAAAAGGATCCAGCGGTGAGTCCAAATGAAGATGGAACGGGAACAACAGCGGTGAACTTAATTTAGCTATTATTCAGCATATTCATTCAAGAAATACAGAATACTTTACAAAAATACTGTTCAGATAAGCGACTTAACTCTATTTACAAATATTTCAGGGTGGAGCTGCAGCAGCGCCCGTGCCAGGAGGGGCAGCAGAACCTGAGGATTTAGCAGATGGACCGGAATTTTCTGATGTAGGAACAACATTTCGCAAATTCATTCAACATTCCTTCAAATCACAAGAAATCATTCAAAATTTCACTACACACATTTATAATTTTTAATTAATAGGAAGTTGAAACATCTGGAGCTTTGCTTCCCAAAAATGACGGAAGTGGAAGTGGCGGCAGTGGTAACAGTGCCAGTAACGATGGCAGTGGTAGTGGTGGAGCTAGCGCGGCTGCAGGCGGAGCAGCACTTGCAGCGGCAGCTGCTGCAAATGGAGCTACAAGTGGTAACAATACTGGTGCAGCTGGTGGCAACAGTGGCACAGGCGGTGGAAGCAGTGGTGCACCAGCAGGTGGAGCTGTAGGAGGTAAAATTCACAATGCTCTACAATGTTTATATTAATTTTGTATTGAAAACATCTGATTCGAAAATGTTGATTTAGAGCGCTACAAATACATTACAATTGAACTGCTTATTAAAATTAATCCATAAAAACCCAACAGGCGGCGGTGGCGCTGCTTCAGCAGACGCAGAAACGGAAGGAGCAGAAGGAGACGACATCTTAGCGGCAATCCTGGCACTTATCCTCGCCCACCTGCCCATCGTCATTGTGATTTGTATCCTGATACTGGTCCTACTCTGTCTCTGTGGCTTTGGGTCCAAAATCATCAGCCTGGTTAAAACTGGCATGACCAAGCAAATGTCCCACATCACGGACCAATTCAATCAACTTAAGGAGCAGCAGACAAATGGCGAAACTACAACAACGACCATTGAAAATGGAGAGCAAACTGTGGAGCAAACGAATTCACAGCTACGAAGCGGGTCCACGACCGCTTCCACTGTCCAAGGTATTTTGATCACTAACTACAAAAGTACTTTCAGTTTGAGTCAAAATCTGGA
>JAQFYU010002973.1:0-10762 GCA_034694905.1 Ceratophysella granulata | reverse complement strand
TGTTCATAGAGATTCCCACAAAGTATCATCATATATTCCCAGCACTTATATCAGATATCTAGTCCAGTCACTAACTAGTGTCACAAAAATTGCTAAAAGTGGCCGACTTCAGATTCAAAGTAGTAGTCGGCCCAGGCATTTATTCACTTCCTTAACAAAAACGTAAAGTCAAAGCTTCTTGAGTGGAAGCCACAAATAAAATATGCATAAATTATTATTATAAGTACAAGTACAACATAGACATGAACGGAAGTCAAGCACTGTGACTATGTAGAGAGTCATTCATCCTGACTCCTGCAGACACTTGAATATAAAATTTAATGTTTTTTTCTAAGTTAAGCTCAATGCCCTGTCCTTGACTGTCCCAATTAGTGTACTCAGTACATGGAAAATCTGACATAAGCGCATAAGGCGCTTAGGAGAAGGAAAAGGAGGGAAAAGAGAAAAAAGAGAAGGAAAAAGAAAAGAGAAGAAGAAAAAGGAAAAAAAAAGAAAAGAAGAGGAAGGAGAGAGGGGAAAGAAAAAAAAGGAGAAGAAAAAGAGGGGAAAGAGAGGAAAAAAGGAGAAAAAAAGGGAAAGGAGAAGGGAAAGGAGAAGGGAAGGAGAAGGGAAGGAGAAAGAGAAGGAGAAGAAGAAGGAGAAGGGAAGGATAAGAAGAAGGATAAGAAGAAGAAGAAGGCCTAATCGAAAATAGGGTTTCCAACTCCAACTCCGACTGAAATTGCACTGATGCTTCAATCCCGTCGAATATGGTAATCTCTCGTGGGATTGTACAGTGAACATTTGCCTTAAAAAACCAAAAAACTTGTCGATCTTGAACTCAAATACCATGCTTTTGCGGCGTTGTACATATAATGGGAATTCATCTTTCATCTCCAGAACACGAAAAAAATTGCGCTTCGCTCAATCGGCGGTGTTAAATGTTTTACATGCATAGAATAGTCTAGCTTCGCTCGGTCGGACTGTGAAAATTCGCCTTTAGCCAGCGAAACTTTCTTGCGCTTCGCGCAATTGTCGAAAGTGGACTTTCAACTTAGTAGTATGATTTCGCGACGTCGGATTGTAAGAATTTGCCTCTTAAATTTTAAATTTTCTTGAGCTTCACGCAATTGGAGCTGGTAGAATGAATTAAATAGTGTGGGTTCACAGGGTTGGATATTGAAAATCTTCCTTCAGTAACCGAAACATTCTTGCCCTTCGCGCAATTAACGATTAACGGTATGATTGATTTTGAAAATGTCTCTCTTGGGTTTAGGGATAATTTTGGCCAACCCCAATTTTTCTAGAAACTATACTGGCTGTCCCGGGCTCGAAAGGGTTATCAAAATCAAAAGTAAGAATACGAATGTATGCTGGTCGCAAAGCAAATTCAATGATAAAACAAAATCCGTCCTTCATTTCATCGGCATTGAATTTACTTTGCAAGGAATCAACACATTTGTTGCGATTCCTATGTATATTAAATATACAATATACACATTCTTGCAAAATCGGCCAATTATTTTATTTTACATGAGGAGAAGGCACGGAAAGTTAGGAGAAGGTTAGCGATTCCTTAGGAGAAGATTTTTGTCAGTGGCAGATTTTCCATGTATTGTACTGTACTGTTGACTGTGTATTGTGTTTAGTCAGTCATCCATCATCCACCTCATCAGTTGTCATTGTCAGTGCAGCGAACAGTCAAACAGAGGACATTTGCGCGAGACTAAATCGTGTGGTTTCTGCAATTGACGATGCACACAAACATACAGCGACGGCGACAGCACAGCTTGTAGCTAAGCTGTAGCAGCCATGTTGCATTGCATATTGGTATTGGGCGGCCAGGTTTTGTCCAAACTCCCGAGCGAATGGCCTTGTCCGGCGCAAACTAACCTATGACCCCTGCCATGTGCTTATCACCCACTGTCCCTCACGTGTCCCTTATTATGATAAATGACTTACCGGGTGCTTTCTTTGGAGCCATGGCTGGTTACAGTGGAGACTCACCGGTCCGTGCAGTTATGTGGATATCCCTTGCGAGCGAACTGAGTGCACAGAAACTTGTGCTACATGAAAGTGAAGCGGCGTGAGTCAAACGCAATTACCCGCTCCAATCCACATACCAAAGCATATCCCACAGCTATTGAACTTTGGATTCACGAGTTGACGAAGTGGGAAGTGTGATTCCTAGTACGTCTGTACAAGCAAGCGAGGCAATTGTGCAGCTCAAATTCACAGTGCTCCCAGCTTTGAACTTACTGGGTCGGGACAGAAACCGAAAGTTTAGAGCAGGGTCTAGTCTCTCTTGGATACAAACGAAAGCCTATTTTCATAGAGGGAGGAGGAAATGCTGGGCTGGGACACTGGGACTGGGATGGAACCCGGGATCGGGACCATCCTGGTATCGGGAGGGAGGAGCATAATTAGAGAGACAGTTCAATGCATATTTAGAATTATTTGTTCTGTTTTGACGACACCACCGCCGCGCCAATTATGTACATAGAATCAATCATCGCATCTCTTCCCGCAGGCATAGCGGATTGTTTGTAAAATGTTCCATGTTTGGGGTTGATTCTGTGTAATATAATAATTGACTATTTTTGTGGAAAATAAGAATTCAAGGTTCGATTGCTTTTCATCAAACGCCTTTCACCTTGCAGCAAAAAGTGCTTCTTGCGTTATCACGTGTATATCATAAGCATCCGCCTGACCTGCGGCAAGCCAGAATTCAAATTCGATTTTGCGAATATTATCAGGCGTTCTTTGTCATTGGCCAATTTACCTGTACATGCTCAAATTATCTGAACACGTAAAACCTGTATTACCCAATACAAGCAGATTCGAAAATTGGATTTACTAACAACAATAGCTACATACCTCGAAATAAAAAATCATCGCATTTTTTTTCTCACAAATATTATGCTCAAGAACATTTTTTAACATTGTCAGAGGACGCCGCTGCTGCCGCTATAGGAATTGATTTCTCCCCACTCACTCTTGCACCCCATCGTGTGTTATAGGCAAAAACGGAGTTTACTAACTTCGTTGTAATTAATTAGCATAACTGTGCTTTTCAATTTCCGAGCCGCTACGATTCTTGTATTTACCTTTAGTAGCATTTGAGACTTAAAAAAGTTGGTCTCAGAACAAAGTTCCAAAATTTTTACGTATGTTTTGGGGGGATAAAATCAATCCCTATGGAATTCGTGATATTACCAGAATGGATTTTATAAGCAATAGCTGTGGTGAACCTCGAACTAGACTCCGTTCTACTTACCTCAGCTAAAAGCATAGACGTATTCCCTAGCCTTTGACCAAAGTTGGTATTTATATGGCTAGAAGTTTAAATTAACAACTTCGTATTCAAATTATCAGAACAAGCTCACTCATATCGTCCCAATATTGCATCCTTTAAAGTTTCCTATGACAGGGTTCGCTACTGTATCCTGCTGCAGCACCCAGATTGAAAGTGCAGTTACACTTTGCTTTGTACTTTGTACCGATGATGCTTATCGCGAAACTTCTCTTACCTGCCATTGTGAGCTAGACATTTGATTAGAAAAAATTCAAATCAACTTCTCCGTCATTGGAACACCTGGAACCTATTTTTTCGAAGCCGGAGACACTATTTGTCTATTCGGAATAAATGAAATTCAGTCACTTCGTAGCTCTCATCGTGGAAGCAGCATTATTTTACAAGACGCTCGCTCCAGACCTTCTCAATTCTCAACCCAGTCACAATTTTCATTTCATTCTCTGTCGTAGCGTAGCGTCAAACTTCGGAACCAAGATGGAAGAAGAAGATGATCAGCCAAGATTTGTCGAACACTTCATTGATGCCAAGTTGGACAATGAGAGAAGAGTGTATACATGGGATCCAGAGTTTTTAGATGATTCAAGGAGTGCCGACTCTCTCCGCTGCTCACAACATACTTTGTGCTTGCAAGAGGTTTGAATTTTCAATTTTTCTACAATATTGTAACAAAAATGATTATAAGTTTAAAAATTGATTGTTCAAAATTTTCCTGTGCTTGAGGCTAGTTTTCACCGCTACCCGCTACCCGCTACTAAGACTTTTACTATTGTTTTAAATAATTAATGAAATTTCCAGGCAATTCTCGGAATGACAGCCAAAGAGGGTGAGCTCAACTTGGTGGAATTGACCACAAATGGTCTGGATAGTGAAGAGATTCGTGTTCCATTGGCATATTTACAGACTGGAAAAATGTATCAAACTTCACTCGGCATTTCACTTCCGGAAGGTATGGTCAAGCTCTCCTTGGTCAGGGGAAATGGACCTGTTCATATACTTGGAAAGCACATTATCAGTAAGTAACTGTACTTTTTACGCACAATAGTACTGATGGCTTACGTGAACATATTTTGAAAATGTTGTGCTCTGCACTACTTTAACGCTTCACGATGCCAGAATCTTTTTTTGTATGAAATCATATCTAATTTTGAGAGTTTCAAGGGAAGATTTACACTCTATAAATCACAAATTCAAAATTCATTTTATTGTCTGAAGCGAAATACTTTTATATCTGTTTTTAACTAAAATAAGTATACTATGCTAATTGAAGATTCTCCCGATGAACTGGATGGTGGTGACATCATACGCGACGGGGAAGAAGACTCTGCGGAAGAGGAGGAGGGAGAACTGAGGGAGGGGGATGATGATGATGATGATGACGATGAGGAGGAAGTAAGACTTGAATTCGCTTATTTCCATAAAATGTAAATGTTGATAGTCCGAATCTGACTAAAGTCGAGAGAAAACGGCTTTCTTGAGAACAGCGAAAATATGTATTAAGATCATTCACAATTTCCTGTGTATTTGTCGTTATCGATATTCAATGTTTTGGATTCTGTTGCATCGACATCAACAATAATGGTAGAGAAATCCAAGGCGGGCAGAGAGATGATAGCTGAATTTCTAGCTCAACATTTCTACGTTGATGCATTTTAATGGTTGAAGTGTAGGAACATGCACGCTCGGAATGTTGTTTAGCGTAAAAAATTTAGCATAGTTGAATATTTTTATTTGAAAGGTCATGATTGGGAATGGAGATAGCGACGAGCTCGAGGAAGTTTACATGGATGAGCTAAATGAATCCGACTGATATGGATATGCCTTCCAGCAAACACTGAACTTGTTCAATAGACCTACTCTCAACAATGAAAAAGTGTTCTACTTCTAAAGTGAGTTATACCAGTGTTCCTCCTCATACGAGCTTACATTTTAAATGATGGAAATGGTCTTATCTGAGACTTGTGAACCGAATTTCAAAAATAATTAAGGACACTTTGACCTAAGTCTTAAAAAAATAAAATCCAAGTTAATGGTAGGTGAACGTCAAAAAAATTGTCAATCCTTAGTTCCACAATTCTTTAATTTTATGCCATATCTCAAAAGTTCAACTTTCAGCTCAATAGACTTGCTTAATTTTGTATTCAGGTTTTAACATAGTAAATAAAATCTTAGATATCATTTTAATATAATTTATTTGCTTATTAGTATACAATTTAGTCATAGTGCTTTTGTATGTACAACTGATTTCAGTATGACTCTGTTTCACTGGAAGCTATTTTCATAGTCCGCTCCATTTTTCTTCTCATTTCTTTCACTCTGTTCCTGATTGTTGACATTCCTTGCATCGTTACATCGATCACGTAGTGACTTTCGCCGTCACCAATATATTCTTACTATGTAGTTAACATATATATTTAGTATGTATTCCTACCCAACTACCTAGAAATATTTAAAAAATACAATTCAACCAGAATAGGCATCAACAGTTCCAAAGTAGGGAAACACCAATTCCTAGGTGTCCGTAGCTCGATTTATGTAGGTATATGTCTTCGTTAGGTACAGCTCGGAACTGGTCATGGTCATAAGCGGCAAATATTTATGCCACAATAGGATAGTTTGATTAATAATTACGAAAACACGGGAACAATTTAAAAAATAACACAACACTCGATTTCCCCAAGTATGTACAGTAGAGCTTGAAAGCATTGCTGATTTTCCAGCCGAAGTGCACTGATCAACAGTGCATAGCATACTACATAGATTCCGTTAGATCAATTTGATGGCGTCTGCTGTGAATCGGAAACAAAACTCCAACTAATGCTATGAAGACCGTCGTTAAATAAATACTGTTGGAAGTGGAGAAAACATTAAAAAATCAAATCACCAAGAGTAAATGCCGGAAATATACTTCTAAATGATAGCGAGATATATTCTGCAAATATTTTAATATTATTATAAGAAGTTTAACAATGAAAATCAATTCAACAATTAGCGGCGGAATTAGTAATTGTTTTTCATTTTGGAAAAAAAATTGAGGTATTCTTGCGTACTTCTGTCAGGTAGACGTAGATAGACGTGAATATTCGTCAACTTTGCATCCTTTTCCGTTCTAGGCTTAAATTTCCAACTAAAATTACCGCCACCAAATATCTCGACATTCGGAATAACTACCTAACCTGTTCTAAGCCAACAAACTTAAGATTGTTGGATTTAATTTTTTAAGCCATGAGTTTCGTCTTCTCAGGTTAATTCATACTAGGCCTAATACCTAACCCTTATTGTGCGGTAGCAGCATCTTAAAGTTTGGCCATAAAAGCAAGGTCCCAATTATTAGACCCTGAATCTTATGTATGTAGAACTGGCACATCCCATCTTTTCCCGTGCAACTGTTAAAATGAAAAGAGTCCTATTTAATTAAATCTCCGCCTCGTTGATTTTGGATGAGTGGTGACAAGTGACAATTAGAAGAAGCTGAGCGAACTAAGGAAAGAGAAAGTCAGGCCTGCCAAGTTTTCATTTGAGCAACAAAAAAATTCTTGTTATGGAAATTCTGAGTGGAAAGGAAGAAATTGAAAGTAAACAGTGAAGAACTGTGCTTTCTCTCCACTCTTTGTTCCAATTCTTATTATGAGTTTTCTACGAAACCGGAGCCTTCGTTTTTCTGTGTCTTTTGCACACTTTTGCAATTCTCGTACTGAATCCAGGTTCAGTATTACGCCAGGCCGGAGAGAAGACTTTGAAGAATTCCTTCACGAATTGAATTGTAGGAGAAAGGAAGTTGAACTCTTTTTTTGTAGTTTTTCGCGTTTTCTACGCTTCTTCGTTTTGAAGCTTTCTGTTCTGTCGAGTAATTACTAGGCGGAAGGAAGAAGCGAAGGACTCAGCGTGTGCCATTTGAGATGCTTCGTATTCTGAACCTTTATCGTGTCAGTCCAATGCTTGAGCCGTTCTCCTTTCGAACTCGAACTGAGCAAAATCCCACCTGTCAAACAGAACAATCAACAAGGATCAACTTTCAGACTATCTTCCCTAGCAACTATAGAAAAATGATGTTTTGATAAACCATGGATGACATTCCTGACACAGTTTTGACGTCAAGAAACCAAAATAAACCCGTGTATTTACGGGAAATGAGGACACTCCGTGGAAACAACACTACTAGCAGGCTTCCAAACTCAATATTTCGTTTCATTTTTTCAATGGTAAACCTATTTCAATACATGCCGTTTACATTGGGTGACCTCTGTCCTCTGAAACTTATATTTCCTTCTATAACTAACCAGGGAACGGAATTATGAAAAATCATTCTCAGTAGGTTTACCGTAGACTTAACTTTAGGATCTCAACGATTCATACCGCCATGGTTCCATTAGCCAAATTTTTTACTGTACATTTTGGCGAATGTTGTGCTCCGCATTGTTCACCTTTTTTGTGATATTTTGGTGAATATTTCAAGTTCTTTAAACATACTTCTTCCTTTTATTGCCTGACATTTAAAAAAAAAACTATTTTCAATGATTTCTTATCTTTCCATTCAACAGTTTTCACAGGTTTTTAGTCTTGGGTATTATCTAATTTGGAATTTAACACAATTAAAACTTTGGCTCCGTCCTCCGCATCATACTCATACTCAGGTCGGAAACTTTTCAAACACCCCTCGTATATTGTGTTTCTACAGCTTGGCTGACTGGATTTTTAATAAATCATTTATTTTTCGAAAGTTGAATCTATATTTTCTATTTTTTTATTTTTTATTAAAAGATATATCTTCATCCTGTATATTTTAGTACCTTTTCAGTAATTTGGCATTTATTTGAATATTTTATTGCATACATACCCTTCCTTAGCTATAAACTGATACCATTTTTCTACAACATCGACGACGATTTTGTAAAACTCTGGACGAGCTCAACCATTTGTTCCATCATCGTAGCAGCAAAGGGCTCATTTTTTAAACACAGAAACTCCGAAAACGAAAATATGCATATAATTGCATATACGTATGGGTAAATTTGGGGCGAGTTTAATGTTCCAAAACAGATCTTAAGATACACAATTAGTAGGTTACATACTGTACATAAATGTACTATATCTGGGTTAAACACGTTTCAACTCCACATTCAAAACGACTCTTTCTGTTTGGAATTTAAGCTTCCAATGCGCTTTCAAGCACTGTTGTATGCTGCAACAAATGGTAGTGGTATGGAACTTTGACAGGACTGGCAAAATTACTCTCAAATGTCAGTTGAAATTACATTTAGTTTAAGCCGCAAATTTCACTTTAAAATTACATATAAGTCATTAGATTACCCAAATTACTACTTTTATAATTTAATTACGTAATTGCAAATTACCAATTACAAATTAGAAATTAGAGGCTCAATTAAAATTTCATATCGAAATATTGAAGTATTTAATTTTGAAACATTTTTACAGGTGTGAATGCACAGTACATAAGTCTGTCAGTTGCAAAAATCAGTGCCTAAACGCTAACCAATATACTTTTTTAAATGTTCCACGTCTTTTGACAACACGGATGCAAAGAGACTGACTGTTTTGTGAAATAGACCCAATTTTTCAATTATTGTAACTTAGAACTAAAATGCTTTAACTTGCTAATAATAAATTGCTCTTCACAAATCAAATTAAAATTACAACTTGTCAATTTTTGGGCTTCATTTCAAATTACATGTAATTTGCCTAACCTTGATCTTTGACGCGACACTTGACCCATTATCAAAGGGGGCCAAGCCTCAACGATGATGCCCTGGCTTGCCTGTGCATTGTGCATGGCGCTAAATTAAACTATAAATCATCGGCTTTACAATTCAGCTGCTAAATTGTCGTAGAATTGAATCCGGATGTAAAGATTTCCTGGGATTCTCTGTACTTATAAGTAAGCATCTGAGGAATGATGTTTGTTCTGCTTACCAATGTAGTCGTTGT
The DNA here is from genome assembly GCA_034694905.1 of Ceratophysella granulata. Lineage (NCBI taxonomy): Eukaryota > Metazoa > Arthropoda > Collembola > Poduromorpha > Hypogastruridae > Ceratophysella > Ceratophysella granulata. The sequence continues at coordinate 1,524 of JAQFYU010002973.1, read as the reverse complement.
TTCTGCCCAAATCCTTGTCCCATACAGAAATGGCGAGAGCGAGTCGGGGTAAATCAACTATGGAGACTTTGAGAGAGAATTCCTCACGAAATTCCGGATTCAGATTTTTCCATTTCACACTCGTCTTGTACTTTCGGTTGATAGGAAAGGAATTGGAACTTAGGCTTCCCATATTCGAGTCATGGAGCAGCCTCCTACAGATTCCAAATAAGAAGAGACACAATAAGCTCTCGGTCTATTGTATTCTGGCCCTATCTCCGCTCTCCGCCTACCTCAGAGGAAAGCCGGAAAGGATTCTGAAGGTAGAAGAGAGCTAAAGAACTCTCATTGCAAGCAGAGGCTTTCAGGTTCTAGAAACTTTTTTTAGGAAAATAAATTGTTTTTAGAACCTTTTTATTTTAGGAACATCAGAAATACAATATCAACAATTTAATTTACTCTGTGTTAGAGAAAATGCAACTTCACACACTACAAAATACAGAATTTAAGGAAAAAATCATGTAAAATAGGTGGTCAATTTAAAACACGGCATAATCAAAAATATATTGGTAATAATAAATCTAAATCTTTAAATTCAATTTGACTAGTTTTTCCCTAACGCAATTTAATGAGCGTCATTCTATCCTGAAAACTGTGGTAAAAAACATTCTGGTAAGTGCGACTAACATATCAAAATTTGCATTTGAAAGAACACAGTTTTAAATAATCGTATATTTAAATATTTCATAATACTTTTATATTTATATAACCATAGCTTTGAAGAGCCTTTTTTAGGGTTGAACAAATATCCTTTGTTTAAATGCAAGAAATCGGTTACATACATTGAATTGTCCCAAGCTGTAATCACTCAAGATGGCCGTCTATGGTAACCACCCGCTGAGTTTTCAGCCTCGGTGAAGTAAATCTAACCTAATTTATCATCGAAGTTAGGCGAAACGGGTGGATACAATGCTAAAGCAAGTGGCTATTTTGGGCGGGTACCAAGGGCGGACACCGGTTGGACCTCATACTAGTGTGTAATCTACCAAAAAATCTTAACGCATATTGAAATCAATTTTTATCAGTTTAGTTTTTTTAGTTTTTCCGAATATTTTGGTGTTTTGATTGCTTTCCATCGTTTTTTTTTTAATCTAAATTTTTTAGCCACATTTTTTCGACTTCTTAATTTGAGTTCTCACCTAAATAGGCAATAGCGGTTTATAAATATCAAACACTATATATCTACATTTTTTTTCCAAAAGGGCTTCTTGCAGTGCAGTACGAAATTAAATGACATAACAATACGTAAAGCATAAAAATAGATTAATTAATTGTGATTTTGATTTTAACCATTAGTTTGCAAAATCCCAAACCTGTATAATCTCTCAGAGTTACCCCACCCATACCTCATACCCACTGTATCAAAAATAAACACTTCAACACTAAAGCCTTAGCCTGTTTGAAATAGGAGATACAATATTCAACAATTCCATGAAGAGGTTCGTCGAGAAAAGCTACTTAAATCCAAACTGGTCCACTGTACAT
>JAQFYU010002972.1:0-10766 GCA_034694905.1 Ceratophysella granulata | reverse complement strand
AGCAAATCAAATTGACTTCAGAATAAACTACCAGTAAATTAAATTGACCGCGGAATGAACAGACCAGTAAATCAAATTTGACCATGGTATATGAACTGACCAGTTTATCAAATTGACCATTGAAAATTGATTTTGACCAGTGCCGTAGAGTTAAGAACCTACATTGACCACTGACCCATCCATCTAACCGGCCTGATTGACCATTAACCGTAAGCCAAATTGATCAATACTTGTCCGAATTGACCCAAGCCCAATTGTCTGAGACGGAACTGACGTCTAAAGCCTCGGAAATAAATGTCATTTCTTAATTATAATTTGGATTTGAACTCATAATTTCTTTTCTATAATTTTATTCAACATTTCATTTTTAATTTGAAGGAACACACAAAATTCTGTCATGTGAGAGTATTATTCTTCTTCTGGTCGCCAGAAATGAAAAGATGTATTCATTATTCTTAATTAGAACAACTAATTAGATTAGATCACTGATGTAGGTATATCTTGGTACATGTATCTAACTAGGCTGTACGTCTTAAAATGTATGTAGCATATTATTGTACAAAGAAACCAGTGAACCGCATCCGTATTTAAACATTATACACCTACTTACGATTTAATATCCTTATATTTTTGGTAAAATCATACATTGACGAACACGTTATACACGTACAAAACATTTTTTTCTCTAATAATTATATTCAGAATCCAACTCATAGTGAATAATACGAACAAGAAATACAAACTGAACTGACTCAATCCTGACTTCCCACTCATGCGTAGGGCTCAGGTGTAAAAATAATTAAAAGGGAACTTAACATAAGTAATTACAACCTAAAGGTAACAGCTAGTTCAAAAAAGATCTTCATAGTCACTTTCACTGGGTCATTGAATTCCTAGTCTGAGTATATTGGTGTAGAGAGAGTGTGTACGAGGAGGGTTTGAAGTTTGAAGGGAATTCCGTTCAGAACGGTGATCCCAAAAGGTGTGCAAAATAATTGGAGGAACCACATCATCAAATCAATATGTTTTGATGATGGAAAGACTTTGTAGATGATAACTAGTCTGCCAGGCAGGGGGTACATGAGACAATTGAACAGAATTGAGATTTAGAGTAGAGATTCTAGGTAGAGAGATGAGGTCTTAAGGCCATTCTATTGTTTTGAAACACGCGCCAGACAAAACGGCACGCCAATTTCCAAGCCGTTAGAACAGCCTGCCACATTTCATTAGGTCAAGCTAGTTTTTATCTGTAACGCTAAAAATATGACAAGTGGTCTGTATAGGAATACATCACCGAGATGCTCATGACAGCTCGCTAGCAAGGGTTGGCAAAATTGCATGTAATTCGAGATTGCTGTAATTAATTTACATGTAATTGGAGATTACAATAATAAAATTACATGTAATTTGAGATAACTGTAATTAAATTACTTACATGTAATTCGAAATTACAGCACTAAAATTCGGTAATTTGACGAGCTAAAATAATTGGTAATTTGTTATCTTGATGCGTGCTTGTAATTTGTAATTTACATTGTTTTAATTTACGAAAAATATAAAACACAATTCGTTGAAAATTTTAGTAAAAATTGTAATTTGGTAAAGTAAATATTTTCGAGTGAACCTCATTTGCATCTTCCATAAACGGAAACAGCACACCTTGTGGTAGGTATTTAATTTAATTGAGTCTGTAATTTGTAATTGGCAATTTGTAATTATGCAATCAAATACAAAAATGTAGTTGTACTTCGTGCAATTTAATTAAACTTGAGCTTTTGGACATCTTACGACATCTTTTGGAATTACATGTAATTTCAAATTAAATATCCATGTCATGTAATTTGCACACCCATTGTTATATGTACTAGTCACATTTCATGGAGCGAGGTCAGCTTAATTTTTAGTGCCACAAAATATGACAAGTTGATTTCCATACGAAAAAGCATGGGAGCTGAGACTTGGTAATGCCAGGTTAGTGCGCAATACTTCAAAACAATCGAACAACCTTAAAGACGTTAACGTGAGTTTAAAGTAGATTTGAATGAGAGAAAGGAAAGCACCCCTTCACATATAATTTGGTAACTGTCATATTCAGTCTAGATATATGTATTATTGTATAATATATTTTACTTTATAGGATTGTGGCGGCTAGTGGTATACTTATTTACTTAGACAAAAGTTGGGCCTTAAGTCTTAACTTACTTGAGCCCAGTTGGATTTGTCTGGGTTAGAGAGAACAATAGGGAACTCGTTTGGGCAAAAAGCGAGTGACTATATCGGAAATTCCTTGGGTACCTTGTCCCTCTTCATTCGGATGTCCAATGGGTTGTACGGGGTTCATTCCTATCGTTGATTTCCTGCTTCCAGAGATCATTCTTCGCCTTCTTGCGGTGGTATTATTGGTATGTGTGGATTTTTTTGTCTTGATTAGCTTCTGGACCCACTTCAAGTGTACTCGGTTCTCCAACCACCCTGAAGGAGTCAAAATACAAGAATGCGATCATAGTGGGTTCCGAAGGAATTGTCATGCAAGCAAGGTTTGGCTCTAGGTTTTGAAAGTACGGACAACGGATGGTGCAAGATGGCATTCAAAATTGATATCCATGCATATTATAGAGATTTAACATTGAAAACCCACGACCGAACCCTGCTGATCTGAGCGAGAAATCAGGTAGACTATTGTTCCATTAGAGCTAAGTTGTGAGTTAATGAATGGAGCTTACGGTCATGTTGTGGCTTGAGAGCCCGAGAGATCCCGCTGACCCAAGTCCAAGGGATCCGGGTCCAGAGAGTCCAAGACTGCCCATGCCCATGCCCACCCCTGACATTCCCATCGGTGGGCCTGAAGGAACGAACCCGCCTCCCATCGAGCCGCTGTGATGATGATGCATTCCGCCGTTGTGGTACCTGCAGGGTTCATTCAAACGCCGTTTAGCTAATTAATTCTTGCTCAGGCACGAGGGCCTCACGATAACACAGATCAGATAGAATGGAAAATAGAATATAGGTTAAACGGTACGCCGACATTGAACAGGAGGCTAATCATGTATTCAAATTACTGCCTACTAGAATCCAGGCTAATTATTATTACTAAATTAAGTCTAGCGTTAATTACAGTTCCGAATTTGAGCGTAATTAAAACCTGCACGCTAAAAACAAGAAATTAATAATTCGTTTTATCTTTGGGCATTCAAGCTTTTCACGGACTAATGAATTTAGCACTCGACCAAGTAATCTACAAATAACCAAAACGACGTGCATTCATTTCTCAATTTAAAATACATTGTCCGGCATTTCCACTATGAATTTAAAAAGTGTCAATATTTTCAAGCAGTCTGTGAAGTGAATTGATCAGTTTGCAAATTCAGTTTTGATCCTCGACTCCCTACTATCGAGGTCACAAAATGCTCAATTTACATTAATTATATTGAATTAAATTTTGATATTTTCGACGTCGAATATATTTTAATTAAAAGATTATTCTAAAGTATTCAATTAATCTCAGCGAGGTATAAACTCGACATGTCACCTCACCAACGCCGACTTCTTAAACTTCAATATGACGTGATACCACTTAATTAAAACTCGAAAAAGAATTTCAGACGACTTTAAACTCGATATAAAAAAATTCAGAAGAATACAATACAAACTCGAAAAAAAATTATCACATCAGTTTAAACTCGATAACAAATGCCAGTCAAATTAAAGGACGATAAAAAAATGTTCAATGAACTTTAACTCGGAAAAGAATGTGAGACGAATTAAATTTTCATTAAAATGTCGCACGAACAAAAACTCGATACAACATTTTAGTCGAATTGATTATAAAAAAATGTCAAATGAGCTAAAACTCGAAAATAGCCATACAAATTAACACACGATAAAAATGTCAGCTGAATTAAAACAAAAATGTTTGAGGGAATAAAAAAACTATAGAAAATGTGAGGTGACTTAAACCTAAAAAAAATAGAAGAATTAAGAAGTCTATAGCAATTTCAGATGAACAAAATCTCGAACAAAAAAATTCGCTTAAAACTCGATAAAATAATGTCGAACCACTTAAAACTCGATAAAAATGTCAAACCGCTGAGAACTCGATAAAAATGTCAAACCGCTTAGAACTCGATAAAAGAATGTCGAACCGAACCGCGTAAAACTCGATAAAAGATGGCCGAACCGCTTAAAATTCGATAGAAAATGTCAAACTGCTTCAAACTCGATAAAATAGTATCGAACCGCTTAAAACCCAATTAAAGACAGTCGAACCGCTAAAACTCGATAGAAAATCTCAAACCGTTTAAAATCCGATAGAACAATGTCGAACCGCTTAAAACTCGATAAAAATGTCGAACCGCTGCGCTAGAAATTCGATAAAAGTATGTCGAACGGCTTAAAACTCGATGGCAAAATGCCAAATTTGATTTAAAAAATTTCGAACCACTTAAAACTCGCTAAACTAATGTCAAACCGCTTAAATCTCGATATAAAAGCCATTTTTATCGGATAGAACATGCAAAGGGTATGAAAATCCTGGCTGATGTACTTACATGTAAGGTGACATTGAGGAAGCGGCAGGGTTGAATGAGGAGAAGGCAGTTTTGTCCAGAGGCTTCATGACATCAGGAATGGAGAGACATCCCTTCTTCTTCTTGGACTTGGACGAGAGCTTCCTGTTCCGTGTCTGAATCCCTTCTTTCTTCATCGTCAACGGCCGGTTCACCTAGAAACAAAGTAGACGGAGAGGTCAGAGAGGATGAAGGGACTCCAGGCAGCCAAGTCATCAAATGAAATGCACTTAAAAGCCTATCATTATCTTAATCGGAAGGCAGGTGTAATTTCTACACATCCTGAACCAACTTCAACTTCCCAAACACCAAAGGAGACCATCTGGGACGCTTCTGCTGCACGGACCTACTTTACACATGTACTCCTATGTAGATTACAGCCCATGCCGCATCCTTCTACTATTGTACGTCTCTTATTTCCAGACAGAACCGTTTTTACAATCCTCAACTCCAAGTTACGTGTTAAAAACAACACACTTTTCACTTTCCGTTCCGTCATCAGTTCATTCTCCATTTATGATCCCTTCTCTTCTCGTCCACACAGCTCCTCTCAGCTAATTGACCATCAACTTTCTCCGCTTTGGAACTTAAATCCTTGACCAGTTTCCACTGAACAGATCTGTATGCTCGGTTCGACGGATTTTTTTTGCTTTAAACTGGTCATAAGTCATTGGAAGAGTGGTGTTGGTGCTCAGTGGTCTGTCCATATTTCATTCTGGTTCCTATTCTTCATATTCATACCAATCCCTTGTAATATACATGTAATTGATGCACCCCTGCCGTAACATTCCGAATTCCAGCAGATAATGAACCTTCTTGCCTACTTCAGAAAGTGAAACAGATGCAGGTTCCCTATGGACATGGACCTGGTCTTCATTCTACACTTAATAGTAATAACATGCAGAAACACATTCATCAAGTCTTAACTACTTGGAAATTATGCTCATGCTCGGAATATCTCGAGTTTCGACTTTTGACTAGTCGAATGTTCGTCATGCAATACTGGAATGCTATTTTCTTCTGGATTATGGCTACTGATTCACTGTATATGCAAGTGTACACGCATGTACACGCATAGCGGCTGGCAAACTGATGCGTTTAAAAATTACTTAGTTTTTAACCCAAACTACCTAGCTTCTAGCTTGTAATTTGCAATTGAAAATTTCGCAGTAATTTGTCATTTTTAACTGGACATTTTCAAAGTTTGTTATTTGCCATCAAACATGTCAGAGTAATTTGGAATTAACAATGTAACAGTAAATTGTAGTTTACAATTGATCGTGTTACAGAATGTTGTAATTTGCAATTAAATATTTAACAGCAATCTGTAATTTGTAATTGACATTTTACAGCATTTTAAAATTTGTAATTGAAATTACACAGCGTTTTTTGTAGTTTGTAATTGACGTTCTACAACAATTTATAATTGACATTCTACAGCAATTTGTAGCTTACAATTAAATATTTCACAGATATATAATTTGCAATTGTTTGTAATTTTCAATTGATCACTTCATAGTAATTTGAAATTAAGCATTAATAGTAATTTGCAATTAATCATGTCACAGAGTAATAGTTGTAATTTTCAATTGAAATTTTTACAGTAATTTGTAATTGGCAGCTTCACGAAAATTTTTAAGTTGTAATTAAGTACTTAGCATTTTCCCAGTAATTTGTAATTTACTACAAAGCAAAGTCACATCTGTTCAAATTACAATTTTAAAGAGAACTCAAGCCTTTAATTGAACTTTCTTTTTCGACTCCTAGTGTAACTTGGACTCCAATCAAATTAAAACAATTTTCGTTTGAGAGAAAATTAACTGATATTTAATTCAAGCTCGTTAAGGATGACATTATTATTTTAATTTCAAATAAATCACTCAGCCCAGGTAATAAAGTATTTCCCAAATCAGGCTTAATGCACCGATTAACCGGCCACTTGTAAATTGTAGCTGAATACGAACAACAAGCGAACTATGTACTTGGAACCCAGTCTGCAGAGGTCCATCCTGAATGAAGGAGGGTGGGAGGAGTGTTAATCTCAATTTGTTGTGGGTAATTAAAAATGCAAATTGCCTGGCAGGAGGTAAACTATTTAAGTGTCAGTTGAGCCTAGTCAGTATGGAGCCATTTCCTCAGACATTTTGGGAGATGTTTTAAACTGAGTGTGTGATGGGACGAGTCTTTCACTCAAGCCACTGCATTGTTCCGACTCATGTCCCTGTCCATCCATCCATCCATCCCAGAACAGAATCAAACATCAAAACTCGAGGCATCTTCAGAGTCCAGCACGTGTTCAATCAAGACACAGACACGCTCATTCATTCATCAATTCAGAAGAGTCTCGAAGAACCCAAGGGTGCTAATGAGCTCTGTGGCTCATTTCAATGAAACTTCAAATTGAGCCCAGTACAAAAAAAAAACAAGAATCTTGAATCTCGACTAAACTGAAGCCCCTGGCTTGACTTGGCATAGCAGTGGATTCTCAGTCGACTCGGACTTATTGATTCGCAAATGAGTGCGGACTGACTGAGCCACTATTCGAACCCAAATGGTTCAGAGAGATGATATGGGTTTGATGTGGTGAGAAGTGAGAGGTAGCCCATTAATCAGTGTCACATTAGGAGTTGGGAAATGGTTCGTCTTGAGATTCTGATGGGGGGTCTGGCACTCGGTCCACCCTGCTGTGATCTGAAATCAGAACACTGTCAATTTCGGATCATCTTCCAACTCTCCTACTCTTCTCACACAGCCCCCCTCGTAACCAATCAGGACCAACCCAAGAGCTAATTACACTTAAACTACCTTTTGCCTTCTCAAGATAGGTTGAATACTAAAAATGTTTATTCAATATCCTAAAACCCAACCTTGACAACGAGCTGCTGCAATTTTCTACGACACAGGTTTGATTTCAATTACATAACTCATATTACGGCGTTTTAACGCGGCCCGCCCGAATTGCAGAACACATGTTAAAAACCTAAAACTTATAACCCAAATCCTAAGAATCAACCTTGAAATCGAACCGCTGGAATTTTCATTAACGCCAGCTAAAGATTTGATTTAATTATGTAATTTACGTATATAAGCATATTTTACGACTACCCGAAAGTCATGTTAAAAACCTAAAACCTAATTCAAAATTCAAATCCTAATACCCAACCTTGACAACGAGTCGCTGGAATTATATACACTGGGTTTGATAAGTCATTTAAAAACCTTAAATAAAATAGACCAAAATTTAAATCGTAAAACCCAACCTTGACAACGAATCACTGCTATTTTCCATGTATAACGCTAGGTTAAGAACCTAAGCCCAAAACTTCTAATCCAAATCCTAAAATCGAACCTTGACAACGAAGAGCTACCACCACCGAGCTGGTTCCTACTTAAATATCTCACCTTTTAAAACCCCGTTTTTTTCTGCTCATCCCAATTTGGGCACCTCACCACCGTCTGTTTCCTGAGAAGGATCCATAATCAAGAATAGGTTCGCTGACATTTCATCAGTCAACAAGGCGGACCTCCTCACACCTTTCACCCTCGCACTCTCATTACTTTTACCCATCAAACAAACTTCAATTCCCGACTTTTTGTAAAGAACTATTAGTAATTGCTAGAAACCCATCATTTGCCTAAGCTAACATTAGCCCATGCCCAAGCCAGGTACTCACTTCACTTCACTAATACCAAACTAATACATAGTAAGCATCCTTGAACCCTTGTGTCTTGTCTTTTGAGTAGGGTGGCCTGGTCTGGTCTGGTCTGGTCTGGTTGGACAGAAGAACCATTAGGCAAACCCAGAGTCAGACAAATGAAAAACTAATTAACTCACTGTTGGAGTTTTCTGATTAGAACCTTCAAACGAAAAAAAAAGCCTTCCATACATTGTTTCACCAGAGAGGATCGGAATTTTTGAGGTCATGTACGTCTCTGAATTAATTATGCAACCAATTCAAAGATTGAATAATTTGGATCTGGGATGAGACGGAAAATATATTTGATTGAGATTTAGAATTTCGAAAGCTGAATTTTGAAGGCTCAAGATTTTGGGTTGAGTGTACCAAAGTCAAATACAGCAGCGGAGCGGACTCGAGATTTGACCTTCATTGGGAAAATAATATATTTTTCATTTATAGTAATCTATTTATTTTTCATTTGATGTTGAAATTGAAACTCAAACAAATGTAATTCTACTTGAAATTGAAATTGGATTGAAATAGAAATGTAAACTACTGAAGCTTCCGAATTTTTCATATTTTAAGTGAGACCTTAATCAATTGCCATTTTTTGAATTTATGAAAAGCAAATGAATTAACAATACGTTGCCATGGATGATTGGCGCTAGCAACCGCGAACCACAAGGATTAAAAAACATTGCACAATCCGCCAAGGCGTTAATTCTCCAATTTACCTGAATTATCTGTTGTTCATTCTTCCTCATCATCGAAAACTTTAATTTTGCAATTTGTTTTCTAAAATTCTATAAAAAAATAGCTTACAGTTACAAACATCTGCAAATGTTTCAAAAGCTCCTTAAGTCGAATATAATTTCGTAATTTTATTTTCAAATTCAAATAGAAAAAACAATCTGCTTCAACGTCAAACGAAACAAAAATTATAGGACTAAATAACAAATCATATTTACTGAAGTACACTCAAGTTCAGTGTACAATAATTAATTGTTCTCTGGGACCTGAATAAATTGGTCAATTTGGCAAACTTTCGCTACATTCTCGGCCAAACTCCCGAATCGGGTTTTCAGAACCCATCACCCGTCAAAGTACGTGTGTAAAATCGGAATAGCCGGGCATTAGGGAGCTCTACACGTCAATCCATTTAAAAAAAACAGAGCTTGATCCTTGATTTGTGTGATTTGAGTGTAATTGGTTGAGCTGGATACTGTATAATATAGCCATAAGCCAGAGTCTGGAGACTCCAGATAAATAGATTTATCAAGGGAAAGTTGGTGATGGGGATTGAGCCTCGTCTCTCTCACTCAAAATCTCAATTGAAAGGAAGCGAAGAAGGGGAAGCATGGAAATCCACCATAAAATTGCAATTTTCATGCTCTGTTATGACCAGCCCTTCACAAAAGAACCCCTTTTACTTTCATTCTCCACGCTCCTAAACCCAGGAAAGGAAGACCAGACTAGACCAGTCTAATAGCCTAGACCCAACAACTCAAAAAAAAATGGACTGACTGACACCAAAGTGGCATGGCACACGACACGCTCAGAAGATGTTTCAAATTCCCTTGTTCAAAAGGAAGAAGGCACCAAAAGCCCAAGGAAAAATGAACCCATGAAATCAGAGGGGAAAAGGGTTGAAATTGAAAATTGTAAAGTTGCTTAAGGGCTTTAGCGTTACAGGGCCTCAAGACATTCAAAATCCAGGTAAAAACCAAAAAACCGAGAACCGTTTGATTCAAGCTTAAAAACAGCATTTGATTTTGTGAATTTAAATTGAGGATATCCTTCGTCTACTGAAACACACGTGAAGAAACAAAGTCAAGGTAATTGTGAGGGAGGAAAAAGGAGTTGTGACCATGTGTGTAACACTTGGTTCTGTTTTTAAATAAAGATACCAAGTCATCACGCAACAAGTCATCGGCCTCACACGGAATGATAGTGACCCTCACCAAGGAATCGGGTCACTGGCTTCACTTCTTTCTTTCCATCCATTCCACTTGGCGTGTTCGGAATCAGGCATAAATAACAACACTCCCGTTTAATAACTCAACAATCCTCACATGCTTCTGAGCCAATCCTACTCCCTTAACCTATTCCCCACTCAGCTCCTTCATGTCCAACCAAGGAATAGCATGCAGATTTCGTCATTTGATAGATAAGACTCCCAATTAGTCACACCTCTTATCAATGCACAGCTGATCCGATTAATTATGAACATTTAAGAACCTCAAAGTCAAAAGTCAATGGCTCTGCGAGGTGTGAGCGTGTTTAGAGATGGATTAAGTAGATTAACATAACAAAACGTGGTTGTCCTTGTCAGTAAATTTAAGTATTAGCAAGTACGTAGGTTAGACATCCCAAGAAAACTAATTAAAATTATTGAGACGTATTTGTACAATTAATTGATTTAAATCAAAGGCAAGCGACATGAGGGTAATCCGGGCAAAAATAATTAATATTCCGCAATGTGCTCTGGGTGAAACTATATATTAAGTATTCCCGTTCCGTA
>JAQFYU010002971.1:0-10767 GCA_034694905.1 Ceratophysella granulata | reverse complement strand
GGGATTAATATGAGGGAAAGTCACGTTCCTAAATTAAATTTCATCAGATCACAGTCGGATTTTATGATATTTAATAGGTAAATCGTTATTCTAACACGTCTATCCCACTTTGACCAACTCCCATCCCACCACAGTGGGATTTAATTGGATTTAGTACGTTAAATCGTTTGTCTAACTTGTTTATCCAACTCTGATTCAATCACATCACATATATTTTTTCCACTAAATCACGATTCCGTTAAATCCGGGGCAGTGAATTGCATGTGCCGAATGCCGAAAGCATAGGATAGAATATTTCTTCGGTCAGCAGAATTTTTTTTTATTCAATCGCTAAGCCTTTGTTAAACCCTTTTACTTTTCTTTTCAGCTCCAGTACTCCATCCTGAGTGGAAACAAAGCGAATCTGGTGTACTTGAACGAGAGTACAGGACTCCTGACGCTCTCTCCATATTTGGACACTAATGTTCCATTGACTGCCAAAATTGAAGTTTTGGTTTCAGGTAAACACACCTTCTGCACTCCAGCATGATGAGCAGGTTGATTAAATGGAAGAGATTGATGTAATTTGCTGGGACGGGTGACGGTTTCGTATTTGGTGAGGAAGGAGTTTCCAATTCGGTGTGATTAGCTACACGTTTGCCAAAGGAACCCGGCCAAGTGTATCTAATGTATTTACAAGCCTCTAATAAGATGAGTACAGACCCGGCCTGAGCTTCATTGAAGAGAAGGGATCGTCGTCTGGAATATCATTAAATTCTGCCTTAGAGCCACTCCGGCTTCCTCGCCTTTAATTTATTGTGACTCGGGGAAAATGAATGTTCTTTCATGAACGATACGACTCCCAAATTCCTGTCGACCTTCTTGATTAAAAGCTTTAAACCCCGCAAACAGCTTTTCGGTCTCTCAAATTTAATTTGTCGGCGCAGTGGAGGCATGTCGTTACTTGTTGCCATTAAATAAGTCAAAGGATATTGGGTTTCACAGACGGATTGAATGAAGCTCGAGCCGAAATGGTTCTCAACATCCTAATGATCACTGATGACCTGCTCTTCAACTCCGTCACCGTCCAACTTGCCGACATGACAACTGAAGCCTTCTTATCTCCGCTCTACACTCAGTTTGTTCATGCTCTAGGCGTCACTCTCAACTCACCCAAGGAGAACATCGTCGTTTTTAGTGTTCAGGTATGTGTGGTTCATAAATAATAGGGAAAAGCCTTCTGCACACAGATCACACGCTCCGGTGAAAGTTGAAAGTGTTTGGGAGAGAAAGCAGAGAAGGGAAAGAAATGAATTTGGAATGAAATTCTTTACGACAAGTCGTAAACACGTTTGCTCTCCCTTCATGTCCCTCTTTGTGTCCTTTACAGGAGGAAATTGAAGGTTCTCATGGAGTGCTCAATGTGAGTTTCGCCGCTCGGAAGCCCAATACGGCAGCCGAAGAGTACTTTTCTCCGGATTACATTCGTGAGCGAGTGTTTCTAAACAGAATCATGCTCAGCAAACTTTCTCAAGTAGAGGTAGATATGATTGAAAACACCGTGGCTTTCAATTTTTGATTCAATTCTCAAATAAATTTACGTCGATTGCAGGTTCTGCCATTCAGCGATGACCTATGCTTGCTCGAACCGTGCCCGAATTTCGAGGACTGTCTCAGTGTTTTAAGATTCCGCAACGTGTCCAATTTTATGTCAACGGACTCAATGCTATTTCGTTCCGTACTTCCCTGGCAAACGTTTGCATGTCGCTGTCCATTAGGATTTACAGGACTTCGAGAACACTACCTGTGCGATGCAGAGATTAATCTCTGCTTCTCATCCCCTTGTTCCAACGGTGGAACTTGTGTGAGGAGAGAACGGGGCTTCAGTTGTGTCTGTCCAGCCGAGTTTACGGGTTCCCAATGTGAAATCCAACTAACCATGGATACTTGTCAACCGAGTATTTGCAGTCGGGGAAGTACATGTCTCCCTAGAGTCCGAGGCGGATTTGTCTGTCAAAATTGTTCCAGTCGGGGTGACTATGTAAATTCACTCTGTGAACTCACAGCTCGGAGTTTCTCTCGTGGTTCCTACCTCACTTTCCCTGGCCTCAAAAACAGATATCGACTCAATCTCAAAATGAGTTTTGCCACTCATCAACGGAACGGACTCCTTCTGTACAATGGGCGCTACAACGAGCGGTTTGACTTTATTGCATTGGAAATTGTCAACTCGACAGTGCGGTATAGCTTCTCGTTGGGATCTGTCAATGTCACTCAAGTGGATACAGGAAAGGCCGTCTCGGATGGTTTCTGGCATCTCGTCGAGCTTCGTTACTTTAACAAGGTGAGTTTAACTAAAAGCTTTTGTCACTCTCCTTGTCCGTTCCTTGATATGGAAGTCAATGCTCGTGCTCACGTCACGCTGTAGTGCTATAAGACCATTTGTTTGGATTTGTTTCACAGACAGCAACTTTGAGCATCGATGACTGTGACGTGATTCTGTCTCTTCAACATCCTGACGAGTTTCCTACTTCTCGGAGTTGTGCTGGAAGGTCGAGCCAAGTTCTGGAGAAACGATGTGAATTGCTGATTGAGTCGTGTCAGCGATTTCTGGATCTAACAGGTCCGCTGTACATTGGAGGCTTGCCTGCACCTTCCACTTCCTTACAGGTGGAGGCGCATGACTTTTTGGGATGCATCAAAGACGTTTATCTTGATGACAAGTTTCTGGATTTGAACAAGTGAGATTCGTGCTTGTATTTTAATTAAC
Organism: Ceratophysella granulata; assembly: GCA_034694905.1. NCBI lineage: Eukaryota > Metazoa > Arthropoda > Collembola > Poduromorpha > Hypogastruridae > Ceratophysella > Ceratophysella granulata. The sequence goes on along the minus strand of JAQFYU010002971.1, from coordinate 8,018 downwards.
TGAATTGATGATTGTTGTATTCGACAACTCGTGTTCTGTATTCAACAGCTATGTCAAGGAATACGGTACAGCAGCTGGTTGTCCAGAAAAGAAGAATTTTTGTGCTTCTCAGCCTTGCAGAAATGGCGGAAAGTGCCTTGACGGATGGGGCACGTATCGATGCACTTGTCCTGATGGATATGGACAGAAGGACTGTTCAGAAGGTAGCTGACCGTAAATGAGGCCATGTGTCAAGTGTCAAGTATTTTAAACCTATATTTCGGAATTTTTGTGAATTCAGATGCTAAACCGGTTTGGAATCTCAGAGAAGAAAACAGTCACATCGTGTTTCCACCACAAATCAGACAGATTCAATTCCCTTGGTTCAACTCAATGTCAATTAGAACTCTTCGGAAGTCTGGCATCCTGATGTCAATTACAATGAGTAACAACGACTCCTTGTCACTTGGATTGGAAAACAATGGCCTAATTCATTACACGCTCGATGGGAACACGATCCCTGTGACTCTGCCCAGAGTCAATGATGGACTTTGGCACAATATTGAAGTGAAGTGGATGACTGCTGAGATCTGGTTCTCCTTGGATTTTGGACAGTACGAGATTACGATTCCGTACGAAGCTAAGGTACAGGGACTTTATGTGAGCCAAGTTGTCGTTGGCAGCTTTGAGGGTTCTTTCACTGGATGTGTTCAGGTGAGCTTAAGCATAAGGTCTCCACGTCTCCAGCCGTAATCAAAACTACTTGCGTGATTAACATTAACATCTAACAATTTGCGAACGTATTTTTCAGGATGTTCGAGTTGGAGGTTCCAAGTCATATTTGCGGAAGCCAACTACCGAGAAGAATGTGAATGAAGGTTGCAGTTTGGCTACAGCTTGTATTGGAGCAACATGTCCGCCAAGGTCAACCTGTATTGAAGAAGCTGGTCGTCATAAATGTTCCTGTGATCCAGGATACGTTGGAGTGAGCTGCCTTCCAATATGTGACCTCAAACCGTGCAGAAACAATGGAACTTGCATCCTGGATTTAACCACCAGTAAAGGATATAAATGCAAATGCGACGAACGCTTCTTCAGGGGATCAAACTGTGAAGAGATGTTAGACCTCTCCTGTCCATCAACGTGGTGGAATTGGCCTGACTGTGCTCCATGTTCCTGTTCAGCCGAAAAGAACTTTAGTCCAGATTGCAACAGAAAATCGGGACAGTGTAAATGCAAGGTTTGTAATTCATCTTGAATTTACTTCTAGATTGGATATTTGTAAGTCATTGAAACACATTGTAAATTTTTTTACATAGGAATATCATTTCGAGCGGGAAAACGCTTGTGCAGATTGTATGTGCTACAGCGTAGGTTCAATCAGTAAGAACTGTGACTTATCCTCGGGTCGGTGTCAGTGCAGACCCGGAGTTTCTGGAAACCGCTGTGACAGCTGCAGCAACCCGTTCTCGGAAGTTACCCTTAGAGGTTGTGAAGGTAAGCCTGCCCGCTTAGTGTTTCGTAGGCATGACTTCTCAGAATCCAATGGTGAAATATTTTGACAGTGGTATACGACGGATGCCCACGGTCCTTCTCCAAAGAAATTTGGTGGCCGAGAGCCAAGTTCGGAACAACAACCGTTCACGACTGTCCGTCTGGTGCAATTGGACTGGCCACAAGAGAATGTCTGGAACCCAAAGGATGGGATGTGGCTGACGTGTTCAACTGCACGTCAACATCCTTCATTTCAATCCTGAATATAATTGCTCAACTGGATTCGAACGATCTCGCACTTTCTCCACTTCTGTCAAAAAAGCTTGCTGGAGATCTCCACAAAGCTCTGAATAGTTCCTCGCATTTGTACGGAAATGACTTGTGGACAAGCCTGCGTCTCCTCAACCATTTAATCAAGCATGAAGCGAATCAAAAGGGTCTTTACTTGAGTCATCGTCAGGATAAAAACTTTATCAAGGTTAGTTGATCTGAGTCACAACTTCAATTGTGTGCACTTCACATCACGAATTTTATAAGTTTACATAATGGAACTTCCTACGTAGAACTTGGCACTCTCGGCTGGGAAGATTACGTCAAAACAATACGCGAATGACTGGGAACGAATTGGATCTTCATATACACACGGATCTGACACTCTGTTGAAACTTATGGACGAGTACCTTGCCCATTTGACGCTCAATCAGGAAGATACATACACCAAGCCATTCGAAATCATTACGCGTAACCTGGGTAAGTTTAAAATTCACAATTCAGTCGATAAACCAACGAAAAATTAGAAAACAGATCATTCGAACCATTTTCCTCGGATTTAGTGTTGGGACTCGATACCATTGAGGTCAACTATGAAAACAAAGATCGAAAGAACTTCGAGGATCTCCAAATTCAGTCAAGCTATGACCTCTATGAAATGAGCACTGTGACCAAGCGAGCAGTGAGATTCCCAAAATATGACAATATTGTTATGGATCCAAGACGCTACTCTCCAACCGTCAAGGTTGTGGTTCCTCTGGACATTTTAGGATTGAATGAAGAAAAAGGTAAACTTACTGGAAAAGTCGAAATATAATTTGAAATCTTCAGCTTTGACTCGAGTACCAATCTAAATTTCGGTACCAATTCAACAGATATGGCTGGATATGCTGTCGTGGGTTACATGGAGTACAGCACAATATGGGATGTTCTGCCGAAGAGATTCAAGAACGACGTGGATCGTCGGTTCAATTCCGAATTAATTGCATATCCGCCCGTCATTAGCCTAAGCGTCCTTGCTTCTGGTATAGGACTGCAGAAAGGGAAGCAGAACAGTCCCATTCGGATTACGTATGAAGTTTTCGGACGCTATATTGACTCTTCCAATCCCCAATGCGTCATTTGGGAAGAGCCGGAAGATGAATTGTCTGGAGGATGGACCACTCGTTCTTGTTCCACTCAAGCTGAAGAAAGCTATGTGTCCCACAAAATGGGAAATGTAATGAAAGTTAATTGCACTTGCTGGCATCTCTCAACTTTCGCTCTTTTGATCGAGAACAATGCCATTCAGGTACAGTCATTCTCGAAACCGATGTGGACTGCAACTTATTTTTGGTTGTGCGGATCAAATATAATATTAGAATCTAAAATAAATTCATAGGATATTCCTCGACCGGCACTCGTTGAGGACATCATATCTTATGTAGCCTTCGTGCTCGCACTCTGTCTCATATTCGGAACCCTACTGGCTTTGGGACTGCTGAAGGGACCTGTTCCAGCGACAATCACAAATACAATTCACAAGCATTTACTACTCTGTATTTTCTCTGCTCTTCTACTCTACGTTCTGGGACTCAAACTAAGACTGATATTGGTACAAAATGACATTTCCTGTCGAATCCTCGCCATTGGGCTACATTTCTTCTGGTTGTCCGGATTTGCATGGCTCTTTGGGTCGAGTCTGCATCTTCGAAGAATGTTCACGGAAGTCAGAGATGTGAATCACGGGTCAGCACTGTTCTATTTTGCACTTGGATACGCCTTCCCACTCCTATGCGTCGCTTTAAGTCTCGGAGTTCGAGCTCATCATTACGGCAACAAGTTCTTGTAAGTTTTGTCGTTCTTCAGTTTAGTATCAAATTACGCTCGAAATCACTAAATTAAATGTTTCTGATTCTAGCTGCTGGTTGTCGCTCTACGAGGGAATCGTTTGGGGAATGGTTGGTCCAATTCTTTTGTGTGTTATCGGAAGTTTGATCACTTTCCTCATCGCAGTACGAGCCGCATTCACGCTCAAGGACTCTGTGATTGATTCTGGAAGCATGAGGTAAGTTGAACCAAATACACGTTTTTTCTACTTCCGTGACTCCTGCGGCCCAGCTTCGTGCCGCCCAGCTTGCCACTTTCGATTGATACAAAATCATGAATTTTCTTTTTTCATACAGAACTTTGCTGTGGATGGACCTGACACTCCTCCCAATTTGTGGAATGGTTTGGGCTCTATGTCTGCTTGGAGCCAATGAAAGAAGTTCCGTATGGCAATATGCCATAAGTGCGTCTGTGACACTTCTAAGTCTCTACATTGCATTAGGTTACTGTATTCTCAATCAGCGAGTCAAGGACAGTCTCTATATTCGAGCTGGAAATCTGTTCCGTGCAAGGGAAGACACACATACTTCGAACATTTCTGTAAGCTTCAAGGTTGTCCCAAATTGGAAATTAAACACATACTGCCTGGAAACTTCGAATTCTCTGTATTACGGTGATCCTTTGTGTTAACAGCGTTCAGCACTCGCCTATCGAAGCGATTCGGGGTTGAGAGCTGATGATCTCAGAAGAGAAATGTTCCGTGGTGTCCGATCTATGGGAATATCTACCGCTTCCACGACATCCAGGTCCACCACGAAGACGTCAAGCAGTCCATACCGGAATGACCTCTTTCACACTTTTAGTGGAGGGAGTCCGAAAATTGAAAGACGTCGTTTCCAACGAGGTTTGTTCAATATGATCTACTTATTTCAAGACTCATTTCAAGACAACTTACAAGCTACTCACTCACATGATCTCTTCTGTTCAGGTCCGGAACCACCAGATTCTCCTGGTAGAACATTTCCAAAACGTAGGAAACGTTCTTCTGAAGATGAAGTAAGCTCAGATGGACAACACACGCTGGAGCTTGCGTCTTCACATTCCTCAGATGAAGACGAGGCAATTCCAGGAAATGGCCATGCGCGAGGAGCCACGTTAGGTATTACTAATGGTTCAATTCAATTGATTTTGTGATTAGAATTTCTCACTTGAATTTTTCTGTTCTGATGCTGCATTCAATGGCTCAGCAGTTAATGGGTATGGGACTTACCGATTGGTTCCGGGTCTTATAATGTCGGCTTCTGATCGAAGAAACGTATCAGCTTCCTTATCCACTCTTCATGTTCCTCCTGCTAAATTACCCGCATTACCTAGACTTTATTCAACCAATTGGACACCGAACATATCAGCTGCCACTACTGGCATGACATATCGGGAATATACTAATAGTAAAACTATGCTCTCACTCCCGCTTTGGTTTTTCTTTGGTTGTTTCAATACTTATGATTTCCAGGCTTTGTTTTTCAATGCTCTGTTTTGTAGCTCATCCGTGGATATGAAATAAAATGAACATCATTGTCATTTAGATTTAAAGTCCACAGTCGGAGGTAGAAGTTCCGGGAATTCTGGTTCGGATAACGAGAATCCCAATAATTCAATGGCAATGCCCCAGGAGTACACTGTTCAAAAAGTTTTAAATTCCTCCGAGAATCTTCATATGAGTCATTTAGAAGAGCCTAAATATGGAGAGAAACTGCCCTATTTCTATACTCAAGGTAAGACAAATATATCGATTCTATGTAATATCTGGTTCAAGGTCGCCATGCAGTCACGAGTGAAAGCAATTTGGTGAATCATACGCTTTTTCTTGTAACAGAGCCGGTTAATGATCTCAGCGGAAGTGCCGCCATGTTAGCTGCGCATCGTCAAATGAGTCCGTCACACGGAAGTCCCATGGGTCACCATCATGGTGGTCATCTGAGTAGCACGCCCATGATGCCTTATCACCTCTCCCTTCTCACGCGACCCACCGAGTCACCTATCTCACCTGTCCAGGAAATTCCAGATGACTCACTGGGCTCAGAACAAGAGTAAGTTCGCATGTTTCCACTATATTAGAATCAGAACTACATAGTGTTTCTCTTTATTCACTCTTAATAACTATGAATTGAACTATTTCTACACGCTGCTATTTGGAAATCAGCTTTTCGTATTACGATGATGATGTACCGTACTGAAAACACACACTTCGTGTTGAAAGACAAATTTCGACTATCAAGTAACAATCTGAAAATATCAAGTTCAATTAATTGCTTTTAGGACCAGTCCAAGCTCAGGTCATCATCCAGGACGAGGAGTTGAGAATTTTGCATTGGAGAAAGAAGATGAGGACGAGCAAGGAGATGACTTGTATGGAGGCTCCATGACTTCCGGTGTCCTGGTCTAACGATGAAGGCTTGCAACGTTATATTTCCTTAAAGTTAATTTAATTAATGATACATGCTTAATATGCTTTATTTTTCTTGACTGAAGACAAACTTGCCTACAATTGCTTGATATTGTTCTAAATATCCGTAATAAATGTGACAAATCAATACGTTTTATTGAAAGGTAATTTGGATATTTTATTGAATGAAATGCAACGCTTGTGAAAATAGTATCGACGAATCTGGATGGATTGAATTGATCTAATTTAGAATTTGGACTGTGTCAAAATATTTTAAGAAACTTTTCATATATCGTATAATGATAATGATAGTGTGAATTGAGAATTAGGGAGACGACTAAAGCACAGTGATTCTGCCTTTTGCCTCAACGTCAACACCCTGTGTATGATATAGTGCGTCAAATAGCTTCGACACTTCAGGGAAATTGTCCTCATAAAAGTTGCATAACCGGATTCATTAAGTCTCAACATGATCACAATATGTAGCTACCAGGAAATAAATTGATGCACTACAGTATGAAACATCCTCAAAATTGGCTTTAATTTGATTCTGTTGTGGAGAAAGTTCACTTTTTACTATTTCGAGATTAAAATTAACTAGCAACAGACCAATTGCAATCTCGTGGCATACCGTGTTCTGAATCCATTCACTAATTAATTGATAACTGAAAACATACTTTGGAATATATTCAAGTTTACTAATTAGGAGTCGCTTTGATGTAAAACTGCCTTGTAGGAAGTATTTTATTACATTTTAGCGTGAAGATCGGGGGATATGCGTGCATTCCGGCTCAAGGCAATGTACAAAAACACATAAATTAGGTTGTAATGGAGTCAGTGGAGTAGACTAACTGATCTGAAAATTCAGAAGCAATGGAAATGCAAGTTTGTAAAACGGAAACGGAGTGACAATGACATTGCACCTTGTTTCACATTGCTATATCCCATTCCTTCCCTACCCTTTCCACTCGACAAGGGGAGAAAGCAAGCTCAAAATGGCTTTATGTGAATCAAACAAGGACACAGTTTTGAAAATGTAAGTGAGCGTGCCAAAGCCATAGCATGACACAGGTGAACCGTAAATCCAGGAAATTAGGATTGGGAAAGAACAAAAGAAGTCTAAACTATGAAAAGGAAGTTGGTTTTTGGGTTTGCCTTTTGATCTACAATGTTCTGTATAGTAGAAATTCCTTCGGTTATAATTCAGTTTTTAGCTGCCATGTTGCTGATGCTGGTGGTGGTGGTGACGTCAAATGGTGGCGTTTGGTTTAGTTCCAATATTAGAACTATTTTTCACATTTTTAACCATAAAACATAAAATATACGTTGCTATGCCTGCCTGCATGCACTGTAAATGTACAGTACACATTGCTGCAAAATATATGATACCTCGTGAGGGTGGCATCTGGCATCTTGTACTTTTGGCATTTCAACTGTTTACCCCAATAGGCTAAACTTGAGCTACACGAAGCGTAATTTTTTTTATTCCTTTATCTGGAAATTTTGACCAAACACATCTCTACGGTTCCGACATTGAGACTTGAGATGAGACCAATTTCTGTTCATTGTTGTTGACATTGTCCGGCTAATATCAACATTGAGCAGATTCTTCCCGCGTCATATTTATATTTGGGTTCGCAGTTATCTATTAAATCAACCAAAAGCTTAGAAGTTCAAGATTGTACTTATTCCAATTTAAGAACTATCTGAAATCTGAATCCGAAATTGCTTGGAGTTACACTGAAATTCTATAATAAGTATCAAAAATTGATTTTTGTATTTTCAAGCTGAAGTCAACTAATTAATATGTTGAAGATGATACCCTCAGCCTCAGCCTTATTTCAGTCAGTTATATTTTCGGATCAACAAACAAAATGCTCTCTCCACATTTATCTACATCCATATATCCGTCATATCTACTATATATTTTGCAGTTTCCGTCTGTCCGTCCGTCCGTTTGTTCGCGATTATCTCGACACTGGGAAGGGGTACAGAGGAGCTTGATAGCTTAAAATGTTCG
>JAQFYU010002970.1:0-10767 GCA_034694905.1 Ceratophysella granulata | reverse complement strand
TGCCGCATTGCTTTAGTAGCCATTAGCCATCTCTTTTATCAGTGGCATTGGTGAGTTCTTTTATGTTAATATGTTGGTTATTGTAGGACTGTTGTGTTAGTAACTCTTTAGGTTGGTCTCATTTACCAGTTTATACTGTTTATTTATTTCAATTTCGTTAATTCTGGTCACGTAGGTGACCTCTCCTTTATAAAACACCATGTCACCTTCTTTGCAACTACATAGTATAATAGTAAGTTGCGAAAATATGTTGCTCCTTATCGTTACGACTGGAATCGGATGTGGCGTGTGAAGAATTACATTTGAGATGGCTCAAAGGTGAAAACTTGGTTTCAACAAATACTATTTTGCCAGAACTTGCATCCCCTTCGCACAACATAATATGTTCAATTTGTGTACTCGTACGTAATATTAAGCCAAATTCTGTAAACTTCACGCTGCGCTTATACAAGACTCGACCTTGTAGGTAAACTAAAGATTCCCCAGGAATTTTGTTGAGAAGTAGTCAAACGTGTTTTCCGCTTGAAATGTAATTTTTTCATCTTTGTCGTAGCTTCAATCTGGTATACAAAGAATTTTCCGCCAACTAGCACAATGGCATACGCATACACACACACACTATGTGCATAGTACACACTACAACGCCAATTACTTATATGATGAGATATATGCACACACATGCGATGCACTACTACATATCTTTATAGCCTTGCTTTCCTAAGTCTTATCCACCGATTTGGGATAAATTGTCCTGCAATTCAATTACCCTGTCAGTTCAAATGAATATTGGCATGCCCTACAAACGGGAGAATAATTATCCACGTATCTAATTAGAAAATATTAATTTTATGAAAGTATGTTTTATTCTATACATTTTCTCAAATTGGTTCTAATATTTATGTGGCTGAGTATCTTCGAAGTCAGAGGTGTTTCTGAAGAAAATGGTTCTAAATTTACGCCCAAGGATTACAGTTCTTTGGAAAAGGTTGGTCATAATTATTCACAATACACAAAAGTAACAATTCCATCCCTATAGTCACATCTATTAAATGCATCCATTTTACTTTTTTCTCAATTACAGTTCCGCAAGATTTCAGAAAATCTACTCGTGGATCAGCCCGAATACATGAGATCAAATGAGTATTTGGTCCGATGGATAAGAGGTTTGTAAGTATAGAATAGAGAACTGGAAATTGAAATAAATTACATAATGTAATCTTATTCAATTTTAGCTAAGAAATATGACGAGATTGCAGCGAGAGAAATGCTGAAGAAGGTATTTTGTATAAGCGATAGGAGATTATAAATTATTGTTGAAAGATGCCATCAGGCCGAGCAGGAAATTTATAGTCAAAATTTGTGTTCAGGCTCTGGAATGGCGAAGAGAGAATGCCATTGATACCGTTTTACAAGAAGACTTTTCGCAATTGGCGAAAAAGTATCCCTACTGGGTGGATGGTGTTGATTATCTGAATCGCCCAAGTAAATAAGCATTGACCAGTTCAATTACTTTCAATCAAATGTTTTCAATTTTCTCTAAAAATGACTTACTGACGTTTACAGTATCAACGCTGCCAATGGCACGTTGGAACTTACGCCGAGCTGCTCTTGGTGGTGAGTCGAAAGTTGTTAACCGATATTTGGATCAAATGCTGGAGAAAGTGACGACCAAGGCTCTGGATCTCTTACCGAACAGCACTAATGAGATTCCATTGCAGACTATTATTGTAGATGTGAATGGGTTTAGCCTGAGGCAGCACGTTTGCGCCTCTTGTAAGTTTTGAAAAATGCGTAATACATTCATATTTCATAGTTGTATATATTTTCAAAGCATTAAACATTGCGATGCTTATTTTCAGGCCTTCCGATCTACTTCAGCTACATTACACACTATGAAAACTATTATCCTGAAACTACTGGACAAATGTTTATTATAAATAGTAAGTGGATCATGAAATCAGTGGAATTATTATACATTGTTTGATAGCATATATCGTTCATCACATCAGCATTCTGGTGATCCAATAGACCACCTTGATAATGATATTTTACGATATTCTTTTCTATGAAGCGCCTCGGATATTTTCTGTTCTCCTGGACATTGTGAGACCAATTCTCTCGGGATCGATACGCAGAAGTGTTAATGTATTTGGCCATGACAGAGCGGAATGGATGAAAGCCATTTTAAAAGTCGTTCCAGCAGATCAACTGAGACCACAATTTGGTGGGAATAAGCTTAGAGCGTGAAGAAGATGTAATATTTTTATTGTTGCCTAGTATGCATGACTAGTATTGGATACCGTATATTGTAGCATGTGACTAGGACTGACAGACTGTCAGTGTGTCATGCAATTCACGGTTCAAATTGAAATGCTTGTTCTTGAATAGCATACCGAGTCAGTATAAAATTAAAATGGTCCTGCAACTTGTTTAGTACTAACTATTTTCTAAGAAAATTCACTCATCACATCGAATCAGTCGATCGCATTTTGATTTTTTTTTGCTTATTTCGTAAAGTGACCTCCTGCTGAATATCAAAAATCTATAAATTTATAAATAAATTAATAAACGCTTGCTAAGTTCAATTTAAGGACTGGAATTGGATACAATAAAAAAGAGCACCTTGCATTTCCATACCCACGTATGATAATCCAATATTCTTTTGCCCAATAAATTTTTCAAACCAGGATTTCCTTTGGCAAGTTATTTTCATGCATAATATTATTGATTTGAACCATGTAGACATGCTAACTCTATCCCATTCATCGAAAAGCATCATTTCCATCGAAAAATAGTGTTGAAATTCCATTGTTTTATTGTTCAACCTTAAAGTTTTGGGCACATCTTAGTTGGCGACACACAAAAATGACTCGTTCCAATCCGTGTTGAGGAGGAATATCGCGCACAAAACATTGACGCACATAATGAGAAATAATAAGATCAAAAACACATAGTGATAGTGACGTTAAACATCGATTCACAAAAATCGCCCGAGCTGGAGCTGTTAAGGAAACGTCATTAAATTCTGAACTTATAAATCGAATCTTCGTATATTTCCCCTTTTCCACTTATAATTTGTGTGAGATATGTAACACTATTGTTAACAAATACCAGAAATAACCAAATTCAGACCTGACCAATCAACTTCAGTTTGGACGATCTTTTGTGTCGCTTTGTACTTTCGCCGCGACCATCTTTCACCTGTATTTTTTGCCGCGATGTTTTGAGCTCGGGTCCATTCGCAACTTCGTTCTACAGTTGTCGTGGTTTACATTTCGGCATGCAAATACTCCAAGCTGTAACTAAGCATCTTAAAATTTGTTTGCATGGACAAATCTCAAATTCATGCGTGATTGTTTACTACATGGATCTTTCATTCAGCCCAACATTGTATCGGTAAACCATTTTACTAAGCCGTTGACGACTCATTTATAAATCGTACGTATCTACGACGCGAAAGGTATAGGGGAGGGGAGACGGAATATACAATACGACTAATGAATGTTCTGCGACGCAGACAACTACCATCCCATATTGCCTGATATACATATGTACTTGTCGCTAAGAACTAACTAATCTATGGATTAAATATTGTATTAGTTCCTTTCTTTCAAATAAAAAAATAATTCGTTTTTTACACCGAGTGAGTTGATGATTGATTCCATCCCACTTTCGAGAGAGTCCTGACGGAAATCGATAGAGCTTTTCATCAGAACTACAAAGGTTCTGAATTTTTCGTATCTTTTTTAGATAAAGGTTAATTGCATTTTGAAGATTTTAAAGAAACTTTCAAATTTTTGGGCCCTTAAGACTCTGTTTGAAAAGGGATAAAATGATCAACACACCCTGTATATCATTATTAACTTAGAGTGACATAAAGGAGGCATAAAATGCTTATTACGAACGCAAGCTATACTAACCTATACATCAATATAACTAATATATCCAATCATATTAATGATTGGATCATAAATCGATATCTACAATGTACAATATAGGCAAACAATATTCTCCCATCGTTAATTTCGATTTCTTTTAGTATTTCTTTTCACTTTAAACTACGAAAGACTTACAAAATATTTCTCTCTGGATACAGCAAATTAAATTCGATGAAGGTGGCACTGAAAATAGCTGAAGCAAAATGATTTCGGGTAAATCGTTGAAGTACATAGGCTACTTGTTCGCATACGGTGATAAACTCAACTTGTTTCCGTTTGATTGGGACCATTCACATTTTAAGTTGAGTTGGTCCGCTTCGTCAAAACCTGTGTGTTTTTATATAATTGCGTTGTTGTTGTACACGGCAGATAATGCATATGGCATGGCTGTGCTATTTAGAATTCTGTACTTCCCCCCATTGGAAGGAGTCGACTTGAACGTGAAGCTCAAAATTATGCTTCACGTACTCACAAGGTTAGGTGCATTAGGTCTTAATTACTTCATGATTTTCTTCTCCAACTCAATCATGACATTCTACAATCAACTCTTTGATACTCATTTCAAACTTCTAGGTGAGTTTCAGTGATTTAATAATATATGTATTCGTAACGTATCCTCACCGCCATTCTTCACGGCTTGCTATCTTGGTGCCTTGACAATGACTAGTAAGTTTGGCGAAACAAAATTGAAAACTTTAACGTTTGGCTGAAGATGTTTCTTCAGCCGATGCATCTGGCGGAGTTGTGTTGAACTTTAAAGACAGCTTTTGTTACATGCTAAACTGACAACTGATGTTGCACGTAAGCTTTGAGTTGTAGCGCCACCTCGCGGCATCTGGCAAATTTTTTTCGAAAAATTGCTTGCTCCGATTTTCCTGATTTAGAAATACGTATGAATTTGGCTGCTTTATGTTCTGAAAAATTATGATTGATTTATATTTAAAAGCTTTGCACGAGCGGGATCTTCTGAACTACTCCAACGATAATCGATTCTTAAATTCCGTGCCGATACTCGTTTTTATAATGATACTTCAACCTATTGGACCAGTGGTGAACTACCTGAACGACTATAGAAGCATACACTACTGGTCATCCCTAATTCCGGAAATGCTCTACGGACACATTGCTATTATGATAACATTTTCACTCTTGGAGTACTACATATCTGCTATGGCAACGTTTGCTCTTGGATTCTACGTGATCATGTCAGTGCTTCATTCAAAGGCATTGACAACAACTTCACAAATGTTCCTGTAATAAGTCCAAAATTTAACTAAGCAAAAGCAATGTATAAACTCCATATTTTCTTCAAGTTGAAAGTTTGTTATTTGAATTTCAGGAATCAACTTAGGAGTCCAAGAAGGAGATCGGGAATCAAGAAGGACGTCGCAATGAGCTATCGAATATTGCAGATTTTAGATATTAGCTACAACAAAGCAACCCATCATATAGTGGCGTATGGCAAAGGCTTGGGTTTTGCTTCCCACGTGCTGATGAATGCGGTCACGGTGAAACTGTACCACTTTTTTCCTCCGTTGAATATTCTCATGTTTGCTCTGGGATCTTGTGCTTTCTTCCTGGTAGAAAGGGTTTGGTTCACGACTGCCGGTATACTCTTCAAGAAGTCAAATGCACTTTGTGAAGAAATGAGTAACACACAGAATAAGGAGCTCCAAAAAATCGCCAGATCTTGCCGGCCAGTCTGTGTGGCTTGTAGCAATTTTTATCATATGAAAATATCTACTCTTTTGACGTTTTGGAACAATCTTGCAAATTATACCATAACTGTCGTACTCCTTTCGTAAAGTCGATTCTCATATATTAGATAGCACAGAAATAATTCAATTGGATAAATAAAGTGTATGCAGATCAAAATTCGAAAGGCGATGAAGAATGTAACTTAACTACCATTTCGTACTGTATATTAATTCTGAAAGTGCAAAATACTTAGAGGATATATCGAATTGGTTTTATAGATTTATAGTGAAATAAATTATCACTAATTTATTAAAAATTAATCCGAAATGACAAAACGGAAAGGCCTTTTCGAATTTTATTAAATGGACTTTAACTTACGCGGTCTTCACCCGCATACAAGAAAATTTAACCCAGTATTCTCCATAACTTCAAAATTAACCTCGGCCACGACCTCACCTTGAATCCCACATTAATGAACCAAAAGTCAAGTTCACGCTCAATTTCTCATTATTTTTGCTCGCTTGTACTAAATATTGCAATGCACAATATATAGTGTGCATACAGTGTAGTGTGTAGTGGAATAAAAAAGTCAAAGCCGGGAAAATGAAGGAGAATCCTCACAAACTGTAATAGAAATGCTTAAAAGCATGAATTTTGAATTCCTTATTCCTAAATTCTGATTAAATTAGGAGCCACTTGAATATTGGCAGAATAGCTAAAAGCACGGCAATCGGCAATGCATAGCTCATTTCAGCCTTAAAATATGGATTATGGATAGCTATTGGAAATTTACAATCGACAAGACTTAAGGCTTACTAGACGGATATTTGTTTCGACCAGCTTGGTATACCGCTACCGCTAGGCTCAATTGCTTATAACAAGTCGAAGGTACTGCTGCAGATTTACAGCAACAAGTATTCCATTCCATATATCCTAGTTTAAAATGAAGTATATGATAGTACATAGGTATATTTTAATTCAATGAGATCATTTCAATTTCCAATTAACTCCAATAATCAAATAAGTGACGTGGTTAAGTGGAGTTCAATATTTTAATTCATATTCTTGAATCAGAATCAACAAAATTATCCGTCAATGCCAATATTGGTTTGGCAGATTTACTTGGTATTTCGAACCTTTCGTTCTTTGCGATTGGACTGAAACAAAAGACTTTCAGAAGCTGCAATGATATCTGCTAAAACAATCAAATTCGTTGGTATATTTTTCACATACGCGGACCTGCTAAACCTATTCCCCTACGACTGGGATCAAATGGATTTCAAATTGAGCTGGTCAGCGTCGAAGAAATACTATATTTACTTCGTGATTGCGTTACTCTACTACACTGCCGACAATACCTATGGATTAGTGGTGCTTTTTCGAATAATACACTTTCCAATGGAAGACATTGATTTAAACATGAAGCTCAAAATAATGTTGCACGTCTTATCGAGACTTGGTGCCTTAGGGCTGAATTATTTGATGATCTTCATGTCAAATTCCAACATGACTTTCTACAATCAATTGTTTGATACACATTTCAAGCTTGGACGTGAGTTTCTGATTTGTTTACCGTTTTGGAATTAAAATTTTTTCAGCATACTCAGAATTTAATACAGAGTAAAGGAAAACAAAGGCATAGGCGATTAAATACCATCGCAGCGGGATTTGATCGAATTTTTGACATTCTAATTGGATGGGATTTAAATGCTATATATAATTAAATCCCATAATATAACTGGAATTTAATTGGATTTAATGGTAAAATTGTATTTCTAACTTGTTTATCTCACTTCGAATATCCTACTCATCTTTCCATCACTAACTTCCAATAAATCACAATCCAGGGCAGTGACTCGGATTGAATATGATCCGATTCATGCCATTTGTTAATTACAAGACTATTTCCGATATAGCGTTCTTTCAATTACTAATTGTTTGATAATCTCTACGAAATGTCATAAACTGTCTCTGCTCTGTAGGCGTGTATGAACGAGAGCTGGCGGAATTTCTCAACGACCATCGATATTTTAATTTCGTTCCAGTTCTCATAATTACTCTTATTGTCCAACCAGTTGGCCCTCTTGTCAACTATCTTAATGACTATAGGAGTGTACATTATTGGGCTTCTGGATTGATGAGCGTCTATCACGGATTTATTTACCACATTCCTGTCCTACTTCTGGAATACTACATCTCCGCTATGGCTACATTTGGAATGGGTTTTTACATTCTAATGGCCCTCCTCCATGTCAAGTCGATGACGATTTCGTCAAAAATGCTTTGGTAAGGTGCCATACTTTTTCCTCTTCTACTTTAATTGAAATCATAGATGGGCACAGGCACATGTAAGGTCCTCCGGATTGCCAACCCTTTAGGTCGAGTCAGGTCCTCCGGCCTTCCGACGAAAATAGGCACTTCGGAGGTCAAGAGGCCGGAGGAATTCCCCTTCTTTTATGTGTTAAATTTTATAGGCTGACCTCCGAACCGACCTCCGACTTTTAGGCTCTCCGGCCTCCGATCAACCCTCAACCTTAGGGTCAAGTGCCCATCTATGATTGAGATATCAACCTATTAATCAAATTTGCATTATTTCAGTGAGCAACTTACACTTGGGTCGAGTTTAAATTCTAAGTCTGTGAGAAGAAGTGTGGCTAAAACCTATAGACTGCTCCAAATATTAACTATTAGCTTCAACGAAGCTTCTTTTCATGTTGTACCATACGGAAAATTCACCGCCTTTGTCTCACATCTACTGATAAACGCGGTTATTGTGAAGCTCGGTCGCATATTTCCGCTTTTCAACATTATTATGTTCGGTTTCGGCTCATGTGTATTTGCTTTAACCGAAAAAGTATGGTTCACGACGGCTGGAAAACTTGTCGAAGAATCCGCAGCAGTTGTTTGGAATTTTGGAAATATTCGGAATAAAGAGATGAAGGCGATTTCCAGGTCATGTCGTCCTGTTTGCCAGGACTGTGGACATTTTTACCATTTGAATAAGACCACTTTATTAACGAATTGGCACAACCTAGTGAATTATACAATTACTGTGATCCTCCTTTCATAGGGATTGGATTCTTTTTTATTCAATAATGTAACAGATATGTGACGTTTCTCTGAACGCATGGGCGTTAACATATTTTCGGCTTTGGCAATAACAACCAGTTTATTAAATTTGTATGTAATCAATTAGACATATTTCAATCGTTTACTCTACGTACTATTTATTGTTTTTCTAGGCATTCTAAGGTTCCAACACGAATTTTAAGCATATTCCCTCCGATTTTATAGCTCAATTTTTGAAGGACACCGAAATAAATCTTCCAAAACATAAGTTCTCACCTTTAGATTGCCAAAAACGCGTCTGAGAACAGATCCTAGTTCCATTTCTTTACAAACTTTGTCAAAATTCGTGGTGGCACACCCCACTGCAAATTCGTAGTCCCTGCAAAAGATCATGCTTACTTCGCGGTAATTTGATGAGTAATTTGTGTGAGTATTTGTTTACCCGCAAATATAATTTTCGAAATCTCCTTTTCCTTGCATACAAAATTCATATTTCGAAAGAAGTTTGTCACGCTTCTTCTTCAAGCAATTCTCCCAAGTTTCTGCCATTTGTGTGGCCACTGCAAATACGATTGGAAATTAGGAAATTTAAATTATTGTTTGAATAAAATTAAATGTTTGATTTAAAATATTGGTTATCAAACTTTCAATGATTTCCATTTCAGCTTCTTGAAGACAGAATTCGTTGTAGGATATGTCCAAACCCTTCATGAATACACCCTTTCTGTCGAAACAGCTTTCCAGAAGCTTGACGAGCGGTTTGAGACACTTCTTTGTATCCAACCACGAATTACACATTTCCCTTACTGCGGCCTGTCCAAATAGAACCCGTTCTTCAAGCGTCTCAGAACTCATTGACTTCAAGTATTCCGGCTCGAGACGTTCAATACATTTCCCCGTTGTTTCCTTCATTTGGGTTTTATAAATATTGTCAGGCAAATAACCAATAGTCGAGGGCAATGGATCCGCATATTAATATGTTTTAGCTTGTTGTGAACTTACGAGAGCCTGCAAAGATTCCAGCAATCCAACATTTCTCTCACTGCATTTGGCAATAATCCATGTGACCACGTCCAATCCTGCCACTTGATCGGAGGCCTCCGCACAGCGCGGCGATTGGAAATATATTGTGTTAAGGTTAATCAGTAAGAAATAGAAGAATCTGGATTGGGTAGCTCCGTACATTACGGACGGCGGGCGTTAAAGATACTAACCCCAGCAGAGGTGACAAATGGAAAATATCACGTGTGAACAAACCAAGAAACATGTTCTAATGACTGAATTATGAGTAGGCTCATCTGAATCTGTGAAATGAAGCTAACAATTTTATAATCCATTCATCCAGACATTTAATTACTCGCATCACATAAAATCGCATGCCGTTGTTCCTTCATACTTTTCCATTATTTCCGGTTCCGGTCAGACCTTGCTCCATTTATGCATTGTACGTTGTACTGTAGAATGTGCAGCGTGAAACTAACCACGGCCTAAGCCTTTGTCTTTATCTGCCTCTGTCTGCCTCACCTCAGCTACACCACATATTTTATGCACGCATGACACAAATATTTTAAAATCTAGCTAAATAAATCATGGGATGTTATATAAAACAAACGGCTTTCATTTAACGCGGCATATTACCAAAAAATGAAACGGCTGACAAAAAATAGAATGGCTGAACAAATAATTTAACGTTCTCTTTGATGGTTTGAGCCGAAGGTAACCTAATCGTAGTTATTTATCCTTGCTCGGGTGATTCGTCAGATCCTAACCTTACATAACCTAATATGTATAACTCTTTTAAATGATCAACTTTAAAAATTCTTGATTAGCCAATTTATTATTCCCGTCAGCCGTCGTTGTTAGTTGAGTATTTAGTCAGACGGTTTTTGTATTACTCAAAAGCAAAAATGAGTAACGGTAAGGATGTTCCATTGCTGTACCAGTACCAGCGACCAGCGACGTATGGAGAATGCAAAGACCCTCCCACTTAAGGGTCGCCTTCAGTAAATTGCAATGGTAAATTCCCATAAGAAAATGGGTTTACTTAAAAAAAAATTCTGGT
>JAQFYU010002969.1:0-10771 GCA_034694905.1 Ceratophysella granulata | reverse complement strand
ATTTATATATGTAGAAACGACGTAGTTAACCAGATTTTGAAGAAGCTACAATAGTGGTACAGTCGAGTGACATTTGACATTTCCATTTGAATAATATTGTATTTTAATTCATTCTGATCCTCCGTCAACATAAATACAAAACACTTAACGAAACTTCGTTTATACTCGTCTTTCATTCAAATTGCTCAAAATAAAAATAAATTTATCTCCAGGTAGAATAAATCCAGCTGATTAAAGATGGTTTTCGAGATTTACAAAGTCAAGTATTGCAAAAATTTGTACAGCATTGACATTGGCAAGTAATAGACCTAGCAAACAGCAGTAATTCCTGGAAAGAAATAAAAGTTTGATCCAGCTTTCGCAAATTGCCCCTTTTGTTTAAATGATTTCGCCGTGATTACGGAATGCTAATTTTTGTAATATAAAAAGGTGCAGGAAAAGCACAGCTTCTAAAATATGAAAAAATTCGTTTTTTTTTTCGCAAAAATTATTAAAATAGGTGATTAGTTCTCTTCTACACTCTTTTAAATGTAGGCATGATTCACCCTGTACAATTTATTAATCTCTTTGTTGACCTTGAAAACCATCGTATTGAATCGACGCAACTCAATCAACATCATAAAAAGAAATCGGATTTCTGACGTATTACGTACAATACATTAGTGCCTGTGGTCCAATTCAACTTTTGTTCACAAAAAGCTTTCCCCAAAATTCATAATTAATAATATGGTGAGGGTGAGGGTACTACAAAAACCGCTTAATCAACGCAACAAATAGCTTCAAGCTTATTGGCTCCAAAACTTACATTTAATTTGGCAGAAACTGCGTTCTCGAATTCCAATATTTGATATTTTCATGTCGTAGGTTAGGTATGCATAGTAATCAAAATCAAGTGAATCTAAACAATCTAATATAGAATATTCATGGATGAAAAGCAAACATGTTGGAATTTGGAATCGGAATTTGGATGTCTGCTCTTAATCCACGAACATGAATATTCGATATTACGTTGTAAATATGAAATTCACATCATGGACGAGTTTAAAACTAGATAAACATAGAGTAATAAATGTAAACTCAAAGCAGACATTCCCATTTTACATTTTGTTACATTTTCCATTTCAGCTGAATATCATATTTGCCTTCTGTAATGCTTTTATTATGCTCATTACTTAAAATGACGAAAACTAAAACTTTTTCAGAGTCTGTCTGTAGTAGTCCATGTACGTACGTCAGATCCCTCTCCACGTGGACGTGTTACCGACAAACGCCGGAAATAGCTCGAAATTATCAAAAAAATATCCGATAACCAGAATTTAATGCATGTAAGTAGTTGTAATTTTGAAAATAAAAAGACGTCTCTTCTAATACCAATATTGACCTGAAATGTTTTATTTTTAGCTATTCGATGCGCTCAATAAATTATTTCAGAACTGGTAATATTTTCCATAATTATTTTAAATTTTTTTTTTGAGCCATCTAACACAGAAATCGACTCGATTCGTCGACCATACAAATTACGAAGGTAATTTTACCCATGTTTTAGTATGTACGAACGATGCGCCAAATTTGAAATATTAGTAACGCCTTAACAGTTTCTTAGACATTTGAACTAGAGTGATGAAAACCGGCTGAATAAAATATGCAAATGATATATTACATTTGATTTTACAAGAACTTCGGTCTACGATTTACGACTGCAGGCCTTCCCATGTTCTGAGATTGCTGGCACGTGGCGCAAAATTGGAAACATTAAGAGCGCCTCACAAAATTCTACTGTAAAAAAATTGAAATCTTACGATAAAGATTATCTATAAAGATAGGCTGAAAAAATTTACGTTGCGGTTGAATTTGCAAGACCTCGTTTACGACACCATTTGCTATTTTCAGCATGCATTCAGGTAGCGTAAGATTCAATTTTACACCTTTTAAAAATTCATAAAAAGTTGAAATAAAACTAGGGAAATTATAAACCGGCTGAAAAAAACTGAAAAAAAATTAATTTTGTATTTTTGAATTTGCAAGCGCAAGCCATCTATGACAGTCAATCCCATACTCAAACATGGAATCACATGGCGCCAAATTCAAAATTTTAAAGCATCTTAATCATCTACAAAAAGTTGAAATAAATGAAAAAAATATTTATATACATCGGCTGAGAAAAAAATAAATCTATTTCATACTGCCTTTGAGTTTGTTAAGCTTATTCGCTCTTGAATAGCCTTTCTCGTGTTCTAACATCGTGCAAACATGGCGCGAATTTAAAAATATTAAGGCGTGTTAACCGTTTACAAATTTTTTAAAAATTACGAGACAATACTCAATTAGTCTGGTGAAAAGACTGATTTAAAAAAGGATTTGAATTTGGAAGACCTTGAGTCTACGACAGTCTTTCGAAAATGTAAAAAAGTGACGCCTAATTCAAAATATTAATAGCTTCTTAATTTTCATCAAAAATTTGAAATAAAGTCAGGTAAATCATAAACCCACTATCATAATTTGAATCTATTTTAAGCTCTGTTTGTCAGAAACCGGTTTTTTTTAAATTGACCAATGAATGACCATTTTCAATTTTCAAAATCCGTCGATAACATAGGCTGGATAAATATTACCGTATAGATACGTCTCGTCATTTCTTCTGGCAAGAAGTTGAGAACTTGGTTCTGAAGAAAGTTTTGAGGGCAGATCTCTTTCTAAGAACTTGAATTAGTACTTGTCCCAAAAACTTTAAACATAAGAAAGTCTTGTCAAAAAAAAGTGGACTTGGGATTATGTTGAGTACGAAGATTTCATATCCAAGTTCCACTTCCACAAAGATTTTTATGAGAAGTTCCATAAGCCTGAGCTAAGCACTTTCTCCTCCTATTATCCTCCTCGCCTGTCCATACTTTCTTCTCGATGGAATGGAAGCGGAGATGGAATGCTGAAGTCAGGAAAGTTGTACTATTGATTCAGAGTCGAGAAGACAGTTCTGCTGCCAGGCGAGTTGTACAATAAATCTTAGCCACACGCCTTCACCTTTTACTCCCAAGCCAAGGTCTGAACTCAAGTCTGAACTAAACTTGAGATTTGGGAGTCGAAATTGCAAATGCAGGAATAAATTCCGACTGTAATTTATGATTTAATTTCGAGCAATGATTCACAAATTGAACTACTCGTTTATTTCTGACTAGTTGCCGTTTTAGTCACAACCTTGTTGTGATATTGTAAGATAGTTGGTTTTATTAGCTAAATTTGCATTTTGGAGCTTATAATTAATAAAATTTGAGGAATAGAAATAGCAAGTTGGGAAACAATGATTTCAATAACAATCAATTTAAATGAGTATTTGCGGTGTATTATTGAATGGCGGATGTAAGGAATATGTATCATTCTGTCACACAACAACTTTTGTCAACACTGTTATCGACCAGACAGTGACCAATATCCCAATATCCAATTTCTAGAAAACATAGTCCTACACAATTTAATTTATGATAAATTAAGGATTCCAAAGATCACGCTATATAATTTCGAGATACTGTGTATCGTAACTCCATCTATCTGTCACACAACAAAATTTGTCAACATATATTTTCAAATACAATTCAATTTCTCCTAATTCTGGATTCCAAAGATGATCCTCAACTCCGTTACACAGTAGTATATTGTGGAAGTGCCTCGGCAACTGTCAAATCAACTTCTAATCCTTCCGTGCCATAACAGCTAAACTAAAAATAGCTAAAGTCAACACAGCTAAAATATACACAGCTACTCGTTATTAACAGCTTCGCCATAAAAACAGCTAAACAAATAGTAGCTAAAATAAAAACAGCTAGGCAGTAAAAGAGCTACTCAAAATTAACAGCTAAAACTACTGATGCAATGAGTTTGTTGCGAAACTGTACCCGAAGTAATTTACATGAATATATTAATATATAAATATACATACATCTCGTCACATACATTCGTAGAAAATACACCATAAAAATATAATTTTGTCTAATTACGAAAAGAACGAACAAATATTTTATGGTGTTTTGTGTCTAACGAGATGTGCAAAAGTATACTAAAATTAGTTAACACAAAACAGTAGTTTGGCGAGTTTAGCTGTTATTATTGCATAGCTGTTTTACTGCGTAGCTGTTTTTATTTTAGCTATTATTGGTTTAGCTGCTATTATGGCGTAACTATTTTACTACGTAGCTGTTATCGTTTTAGCTATTAATGGTTCAGCTGTTACTATTGCGTAGCTGTTATTACAGTGTAGCTGTTTATATTTTAGCTGTTTTTGTTTAGCTGTTTTGGCTTTAGCTATTTTTAGTTTAGCTGCTATGGCGTGATTTGTTTCTAATTGGGCTCCTAAAATTAATATTTTTAACTTCATATTCACTGGCTTCAAAAAATAATTTCCATAAATAAAAGAGATCACTATACACTAGAACCGATTGTTACCCGATTAATTAAGCAAATTCCCAACTTTGTTGTGACTTATCTAGGCAACTAGTTGACACTGAATGAAACCCTGCATTTCATGCAAGCTTTGGGGCTTTGAAAACATGTGTGTATGGCGGAAGCTGTGCGTTACGAATTTGCTTACTACAAATCGTAATTAATTAAACAAATACTGTGGTTCCGCTTTTGTACTTATGAGATTCCATGTAATAAATAATACCGACATGAGATTAGTTAAATCTTCCTACTTCACTTGATTTACAACTTTTCGGAATTTTCCGCTAGAAATCGTTTATTTAAATTGGTATGGGTGAAATGCATTCCGATGTTCAAGTTAATCTTATTTCAAGGCTGAAGGTCGAACTCAAACTATCGAGTTTTACTGACTAATGGTAATTTTAAATAGATAAAATTATCTTAACTTACTACAATTAAGCATTGTTTATGCATACTCTAGCGATTAAACGCATTTACGAATTGATAACTGATTAGAGTTTCGCAGGAAGGTAAAGGTGAGTACTCGACGATTAAACCAAGGTAGCAGATAATTACTGAGCGACTAAATGCATAATTGGATGGATATCAAATCATCCTTTTATCTTCACTCTTCACTAATGAATTAATTAAAAATTAGGATGCAATTACAATATATTCCTCATTCTATTCGATACTGAGCAAAAACAAAGAGTACGGGGAAATATTGTAGTCGCTTCGCGTGTGTACATCAATATTATGTCTTCTAGCTGGAAACTCGCTTTCGTTGATTGCGAAGAGCTATTTAAACAAAGATTGCATATCGAAAACAATGGGTCTTTTTTAACAAAAATATTAGTGAGAGGGTTGATTCCAATTGATTTATGGCGACGAATATTGATCTGTGGATTTCGGTCAGATGAGGAGAAAGTACGAGCACTACTAGAAAGCGTGGTAACTAATACTAATACTAGGTAACGTTTCACAAAAAAAAAATTTCGTTAGCTAATTAATTATACTGGTCCTAATTAAATGTTCACAATATTATTGCTTAGATTATCCGAAGAGAAGATAAAAATATTCTTCGAAGTGGTCCTGGAACATCATGCCAATTTGATAGAATTCGTTGGCCTTATCCACTGCCATCTGGAACGGCATGGCTGTCAACCTGTGTTTCAGCAGCGGAGAATTCAATAGGACGGACATACGACATCAAGTGCAATTATTTAGTGGGTCAATTTCATCTAATGTTCAAAGATTTTCAATACCATTCGAAATATTTTCAAATTTTATTTCTCCAGATTTTAAAAATAGGTTTGTGTGCGTTATTTCCGATTTTAGAAACAGAATAGAGAATAAAATTTGATTTGCGATGGCGTATGACCCGATTGTCTAAGGATCAACGATAGTAAGAAATAAACACAACTATTAATCAGTGATATGTAAACAAATAATTAACACAATATTTGAAAAATACAATTAATATTCAGCAAAAAGTAAAAAAATACGACTAATTATTAATTATTTAAGAAAATAATCCGCTGTGCTGTACTTGAGCTGGAGATTTGTTGAAAATACTACTAGTAATTAACGATATTTTAAAAAATGCTTGGCAAACCCTTTTAGAATGGCAGAATGTTTTGTGGATTTATCTTGAGTATTGATTAATTTCCAGAATTGTTCACATTGCCAAGGTTAAGGTGAACAAACACAGTGTTATTCGTTTTCATATTAATTTTTAGTGGTTTAAATATATATGTGGATTATCGTTGTCGAATTACCGCTTCATTGTTCGAACCCAAGTGACCTTTACAATTAAATCCAAGCTAACCAGTTACCTTGTACCTAGCATGGTAAACAAGTCTTATCTGGCAGGGTACACGCTTTTATTTTTTGCCTACTTGATTCCTGATTCCTGATACCGGATACCGATACCGATTACTGACCAAGCTAAAATTGCATTCCGTTCAGCGTCTAGCATTAAAAGCGACATCAAACATTCTTAATCAAGTTTTTAAAATAATATTTGAGTGTATATTTCAATTTTTATATCGTGGGGTCTGGGGCTTTAGAATCCGCATCTATCAATATCAATGTATATACAGATTGTCCGATCAGCAATTCTTGGATGTGGTCATGGTACATATCTTTATGAAATTCACAGAAATGCACAAAATAATTCGAAAAACACTTTCGACTGAATAAAATTGATAATTATCACAAATTGAGCACCAGTTATTTTGGTGAATTTTAATTTTCAAATCAATATTAATTTTGGGTTTCTAGAAATCATAATTAATGAAATTCTGTAGCTGCACTCTCATACTCATATGATTCTATGTACTTAATTTAATAAGTTTCAATACCTAATAGGTAATCTTCCCACTTCACTTGATTTACGGTTTTTCAACTCCTCCTGCTGCAGATTGCCTATTCATTGGAATCCGTAGAAGATTTCGGCTAGAGACATTCCAATTTTCAGGTTAATTTCATTCCAGGCTCAAACAGCGTCGATGTTTAATTACAGAAGCAAACTCGAATAATTTTCTTCATTTTCATTGCATATTCCAGCAGAGTATCATTATCATAACACCCATGGAGAACCTTAAACGTCACACACTCCAGGTTGCCACTAATTATAATTATTCCAGTGAGTTCGAAGAAAAGTACCTCAGCTCAGCTTCAAACTCGCCAGTACTCCACATCAAATAATTACCACATGACGGCATGAGTTAGAATGATCTGACTGTAAGCAATCTGCGAGTGAAAATTGTTGTTAATTGTTGTAGAACATAATTTCAATTTCGGAGAAATATGGATTATTTTGCATGAGAATATTTCATGTAGAACGCATCATTGTGATGGCGATTTTATATGATCCGGTCAAAAAAGTACATTTTTGTCATTTTACGAAAGATTTTAGAAAATAGCCAGAAAGCTTTGATTCGGTTAAACATTTACAAAGAAATAAAAAAATATAAAAAAAAGAAGATGAATTACTGTCATAAATCGAGAAAGATTTACTTCAATTTTGCCGTCAATGGCGAAATTGACGAAAAGTTCATTCTGATTAGGAGGAGCTAAGTAATTTACAAAATTTAAATTTGATGTTATGGAACTGTAGCGTTGAAATCAACACTTATTTCATTAACTCTGTGTTTGCCTTTAACTGTTAACTAGTATTTAACGATTCGAGCAGACAAATTAAAATTGAGTTTTAAGCCCTGAGGACCAGCTTTGAACAGGCTTGAAACCACCAATTATCAGTTAAACATTCCAAAGTTCACGATCACGAGCAAAAAAAAAAGGAAGTAGAATTTTAAACATCTCTGTCGATAATTTGAAGGCTTCATTAAGCACAGTTGTAGATTTTAGAATATTTTATGCAGTTTCAAGCGAAATTAGCCTGGCATGTGATGTTTTAATGGCTTCTTCACACGCAATAGGTTCATATTTGCTATATTGCTAATTTTAATTAGCCAATTAAACTGACTTTTGAAAAACAAAGCAAAGGCATCAAAACGTCATAAGTTGCAAACACAAATACAAGTTCAGGTGCTTGTACGCGTTTTTTCAATTTGCCATTTTTTACAGTCCTTCCACGGAGATCAGCTGCACGTATAAAAAAGTTTGATCACTGCATCGAAACAATGCAAATTTTGAATTAGAAATTTTTGTTTACGCAAATACATTTAATTTTAAATATTCAAGAAATTGGTTTCATACTGGAATTCCAAATTCACCTGAACAATATGGATCAACGGAAAATGTAAGCATACAAAATATGATATATTGTATATTGTTCCTATAAACAAGCTGCTAAATTTTGTATTTTTAATTAATATTAATATTTTCAGTTTGCTATTCCTAATTCTGGCGGCGTTGGACTCATTTTATGATGTTAACGCAGTTCCACTTTCCGTGGTTCAAAATTTCCCAAATCGCAACATTTCAACCGGCAGAAATTACGATGACGCCGGAGAGCCAGACGATATTACGCATTACAGAATTCAGGCTTGTGGTAGTGCAAATATTCAAATTACACTTAAATATTCAGTTTAATTAAGGATACTAATTATTTTATTTGATCGCAGCGGATTGTGAACAATACAAGCAAAATCACTGTTCAACTTCTTCTGGTAAAGTCGTTGGGATTGGATGCCCAGAAGATGGCGAGGAAGCTTGTCGTATGTCAAAAGTTAATCTATGGAATTGTGGAGCATTTTGTATTCAAATATAAATTAATTAAAATTATTTTTTTGTAGAAATATGTGCGGAATTACACCGGATTAAGCATTTGAACCCTGAATTAGAAGATCAGCAGCGTGAAGGGCATAAATTGGTAAAGCGTTCCTGTCTTCCTTACGGAGCGCAATGCAGTTCCGGTTATTGTTGCAGAAATTTAGGATTGAAGTGCGTTACCAATTCGGAGGGTCGAGGACGAAATCATAATTTCTGCAGGGCTTACGGTGGCTCTTAAACATAATTATTTATGATTTAGAGGTTAATTTGATTGTTATTACAGTATCTGGGTTAGCGATTTATATCGTAAATAAGCTTAGAATAAGTCAAATTTATTAAATATTTGCGAAATTAACCAAATACTAGGGTTAAACTTCACTTTTGACTGTATTGACAGCTATTAACCAATTCCTTTGGATACGATACAGGGCTGAACAAACATGTAATTGGAAATTGCGTATCTTAAATTACGCAATTCGGAGCCCAAATGTTATTTGTTATTTGGAATCGTAATTTGATTTATGAAGAATAATTTATAATTTGCAATTTAAAGCATTTTTTTCCAAATTACAAGTTTTTAAACAATTAATTTACCTAGTACATTAGGTATTTAGCGTGTAGCCACTGATTCTGGAAACGACAACTGACAGACTTGTACACTATTCATTCATACCTGCAAAAATGTTTCAAAATTAAATATTTGTAATTTGTAATGGGTAATTTGAAATTAAGTATTCTAATTACACATTTAACAACGATTCGGGCAATTTAATTACATGTAATTTACCCAGCCCTGTTGGATGGAAACTAACCTAAATAAAATAAATTACGTTGTACATTTACCAACTGGTTAAATGAAATTGAAAATAAAACTGTTTATATTATTACATTTGTCCCGAAGGAAAACGCTTTCAACCCTAATTGATTATAGGTATATAATATAAAAACTGTTAGATAAAAATTTGTTTTATCAAATCAGTTGGAATTTGGAATTTATGCAAAATAAAAAGTCAAAAAGTGAGCAGGTTCCACCGAGATTTGAACTCGGATCGCAGGATTCAAAGTCCTGAGTGCTAACCGTTACACCATGGAACCTTGGGTAGTGTGAGAGAAGAAAAGTGCACCACTTCACTATAGTCACCTCAAACCACCAATGGCAAGCTCAAAGTCAAAGCCCAATTCGCACAGCCAGCACAAGAGCACAGCACAACATACATGAATGCCATATGAGCAGTGAGGAATTCGCAACTTTCTAAGACAATAGGCTCGGAATTCATCATTCACACAATTATAAAACATTTTCATAATCCATAAGCTTAACCCATTATATTTTCTGATAATAGTACAATGTATAATTCCTGCTAGCTAAACCAATTCAAAACGGAAACTCGACACTCGACCGCTTAGTCCGATCCAAATACAATAAATTATCTTTTGTTTAATTAGCAATTTGCATATATTCGCTTCGTTCGAAAAAAAAATTTCCGTAGAGAAATTTTCACGATTTCGAGCAAATTTTCGTGGAATCAAAATTATGTTACTTAGTTCCATGTAGTAAAATCATCTTCAGTCAAAAGAAGACGAGTATAATGTAATTAATGTAAACAATAGCAAGGAAGGACGACAATAATGATAATATGATACTGTTTGAAGGTTTCAGGAAGAAATATGCCACACGAACACGACCTAACGCGTATAACGCGAAAAAAATTGTACCTGAGCATCAAATACCAAAACACACAATTCGCAAACAGTGGGTTATCTTACGTGGAAGCTTGACTAACGCCACACCACCATGTGCATCTGCACAGAGTTAAGGACAATCAATCGTGCCGTGTGGTTCGGAGTGATGTCGGTGGCCTCCGCGTCTATTTGTTTCCGTTGTAGCTCGACCTTCGCATTCGCACATCTTCGGTTTTTGCTTCTTTTTTTGCATAGGTCCAGCGCCGCGCCAGCATGGCAGGGCAGCAGCAGCAGGCCCGTCGTATTTTTCGTTCAGTAGTAGCTTCTTGGCAAATCTACAGCAGCATTAGCATAGCAGCAGCAGCAGGCAAAAGCAGAAGCCTTTCCGAGGCTCATGCCAAATGCCAAACCAAAGACAACATAAAACGCATGGATATAT
>JAQFYU010002968.1:0-10772 GCA_034694905.1 Ceratophysella granulata | reverse complement strand
TAAAATCTCACGTAAGGAGAAGGCAAGAATTTTGGGAGAAGGCCGAGGACAGAATAGGAGAAGATTTTTGCCTCTTGCCAGATTTTTCATGTAAGGTGAGTTGATTCTTGCTTGAGTCTACATTTGAAACTTTGAATTTGTTTATTAGACCAACCCAAGTTGGGCTTATGCAATTGCCCTATCAGTCCCCGTTCGGTCTGTCTGTCTGTAACGTTTTCAAATGGGAAGCAAAGTTCATATGTACATGAACCCGTTTGCTTGACAGCGGGCGCCTTTCTTGAAGCAGAGATAAATTGGTAATAGTAGCTAATAAAGTGCGCACAAGAACCAGTTTATATATGGAGAAATGTAATTTCGTATTAGAAAAAGGGTTTATACCACGTTATATACGACAGGGAAAGGCTCCAGGCAAGCGAGCACAATTTTGTCATATGATAACTGGTATTATGTATTTGGATTGGTTAAAAGATTTAGTAAGTCTCGAGTACTACTTCTCAAAATCAATATTTGTTTCTTTAAATGGCAAGAATACGAAAAACGGAATGCCCAGTTTTATAAGTAGGATGGATATAAAAGGTTAAAGGATCTTTAATGCCTGCAATAGTTTGTAGAGCTGTAGTTACATTACATTTTATGTTTTGTGTTGTGGTTGGTCGTCTTTTACCCGTTTATACTGTATATTTTAATTTTTACAGGAATTAAAGGCTGGAGGGGTGGAACGGGAACAGTCAACGGGTTGATTGACTTTTGTCAATGGGGATTGCCCGGTATGATCGTGGGTGTCTTGATACAAGTTTACATCACACTTCTGAATCTCCTTGCAAGCGGCTTTGTGGAAGTGCTGTGTACAACGCTCGCATTTTCTATTAGGCGAGTTGTTGATGCGATTCGACAGAATATGGTGGATACTTTGGCTTTAAGTTCTGTGACCAGCAGCACTACTGGGACTGGAAGTGTTGAGCAAATTCAGTTTATTTCAACCAACCCATCAACAGGTAATTAATTTGAATGAAACATACGAAGTAAACAGTTCTACGTTTAATGGCCAGTACACACCAAAAATTACAGACTACACAGACTTTATTGAGTAGATAGCACATACTTCTTGATTCTTATCGGTATTCGATTTAAAACGCCACATAAGATTGTAAAATCGTACAATATTATTTCAGGTATTGAAAAACTGATAGACTTCATCAAGTATCGAGTTCATCATTGCTTGTTTTGGGCTATATCCTATCTCATACCCTTCCAGAAAAAACTAACATGCTTCCAAAACAGGAATTTAAATTGATAACTTTAAGCCTGATAACATATTATATTGTACAGATATGAAAAAAGGATCATCAGAAATGCTAGCTTTCATGAATACAGTTCAAGTCCGTCCAATTCAAGATCAACTGACTTTCAGCTGGCAAGATGGAACAAAGACGAAGTACTTTGACCCAATCCGGCCTACTACAATAGATTTTGAACGAGTTGATTCGGATTCAAACTGCCACGTGGTGATCAGAAGCCTGAAACAAATTCAGGTAGTGAGTTCAATCCAAACATTGATCAACGACATATTCGGTGCAATTATTGCAATCAATTCAGCTCTAATGGTCACTCTCTGCTGTGTCGTTCTCTACATGTACATTAAGACCAAAGTCGTAATTTTGGGAATTGGGACGACAGAAGAAATGGAGAAAACTTGGTTGGACATTGTGGATTTCTGGTAATGATGTAATAACAAATACATTCAATTCCTAATTGCAAATTCTAATGTTAATTATTTTTTGCAGGGCCAATTCCTTTGTAGCTGAATTCATGTTTCTGCGTCTCGTGCTTGTTTTCATGACTTTGGGGAATATTCATAATGCTTCAGTACAGTACAACGCAGCCGTGTCCAAGTCTCTCTTGAGTCTCAAGAATCCAAAGAGTTCGGACCTCAACCTGATCCTGGCTTCTGTCACAATGAACTCCATCAATCCCATCTGCTTTTCTGCTGGAGGTTACTTCAGTTTCACGAGAGCAAGTTTATTGGCCACTGCCAGTATTATTACGACATATCTCATTTTCTTACTTCAGGCATAAATGCATCCGAATTTTGAATACGAAGTGAAACGTAGCCGAACGAGGGTTCAATACTTATCAAACAGCCCTCAATATTTGCAGCGAAAGTGTAGGATCACAGCATGGTAGTAGAAATACTAGAAATACGAGTAGCATACATACGATATATTGTATACGAGGGTCGTTCCAAAAGTGGATTCAATTAGACTTCAAATATAAAGTTTATTAAATTTTAATTTTTTTCAATTTACATAATGATAAATGTATCACGCATCTGTAGTAAGCATAGTGTAATGTCATAAAAGATGTATTTTCTAGTTTTTGTTTTAATGACGCCCAGTTGAATTTTTTGTTAGCCCGGCACACAGATCTGTGAATAAAAATTACTACAATTATAACAATACACTGATTGTATGTATAAAGCGTATTGATCCAAAAAATTTACTTACATCCAGAAACACATCGTGAACACAGGATCCAGTTTCCATAAACGACAGGCAGTTTGGATCTTTGTCATTTTTTATCTTCGAGCCTACAATTGGAGAATTGTAATTAGCAAAATCTTATGTACATCTGGGATTTTATTCAAAAATTTTGTCGGTATAGCACGTAAAATTACATTTTTTAAAGCTAAAGAATTAAATTACCATGCTCCTTCATGCACTTATCCGTCCCGTCCACCAACGGTTTCTTCACTTCATCAGGCTTCATAACGTCCTATACATTGTGCACCGTTAATATTGCAGAAAGTCAGAATGTATCTTTCTTCATTGTTAATTCAAGTGAATATGCATATTTTTTAAACGTCTAACAAATGCATATCCACCCATCTGTACCTGAATATAGTCCAAAATCTTCTGATGATTGAGAAGTCCATCATCTGTAAGTAATTTCTTCCGTTCAAGAATACAAACGCCAAAACAGCCAATTTTTTCCTAAAATGAAGTATTGATTAAATTTGCTAATTAATTAAATTCTGTTATAAATTATTAATTATTAACGCTATTACAGCAACCCACCATTGGTATTTTCCATACAATTTCAATCCCAGCAACTTCTCTGAGACAATCCGTAATAACGGCTTTTTGCGGTTCAGTCATATTCAAATCCTGGCCCCGACATAGAATCTCTTCTTGTGCTACTACGTTCTACATACATAATCATAGAACAAAATATTAAATTAAATAAAGTATATTTCTTTAATTAACCTCCTAATCTTTAATCTTACCTGTTGAAGAAAAAATAGTATCGCAAAAATACATTGCAGTAGCCAGGATTTAGGAACCGACCTCATTCTGATTTTTTTGCTAGCCTAGTCTTTGACACTGAATTTGCATCTTTGAGAGAAGAATGGTTTTATATAAAAATTCGGGATAGTTAAATATAATAGTAACAATAGGTCCTGCTCATTAGTGACATGTTAATAGCAAAAAAATAACGAGATGCATCCGGGCTTCCTTTTTTTCAATGTCAAATGAACTCATAATTCCTAAATGCAGTTGGCGATTGCGATTAATGTGTTCGTTCAATACAACTGCGAAGACGTGTTCCAAGCTCATTAAAAACCTGCAAAAGAAAATTGAACTTACCTCAAACACATTAGATGAGATTTTCACAGCAAAATTCCTTAGTTGACCATAACTTTAGTTTCACCGCAAATTCAATAACTCTTATTTCGTTTAGTTAGATTGGCTCAAACGCTAGCAGAGGAGTTTTGTAAATAATGCGGTTAAATTAGGTTAGTTTGGGTTTTGGGTTAAGTTTTGCCCTGTAGTCATACTTAAACTAATTACAACATAATAAGCTACAATTACATAATGAATAAATCGAAGCACGCCATAAAAGCTAAAATAAAAATAGCTAAAGCTCAACCAGCTAAACAAAAACAGCTAAAATAGAAACAGCGACGTGGTAATAACAGCTACGCAATAATAACAGCTAAGCAATAATTGCTAAAATAAAAACAGCTAAGCTACGCATTAATAACAGCTAAAACTACTTTTACGTAGATTTTGTACTGCTTAGCTGCTTCTATTTTTAGCTATTATTGGTTTAGCTCTTATTATTGCGTAGCTAATTTTACCGCGTAGCTGTTTTTGTTTTGCTGTTTTTGCTTTAGCTACTTTTATTTAGCTTTTATAACATATAAACTAAGCGGATTTGGGAAATGTGGAGAAACTTAATGCGGTAAAATTAGTTAGTAGGACTTTTTTTTAAATATATTTAAAAATGCTCTGCTAGACTAACAGTTCACTCATTATGTGCAGCTAATAGTTATTGACTTAAGTATTCATTAATATTAAGCATAACCTTTCGTAATTGAAACCTGTATTTTAAGACGGATCAAAGAAGTTGCATTGCATTTCGTTCAATGTGCAGTAAATAACGTTGTTTTTGCGACATGGTTCTTCCCTGACTTGTGGTAATGCATAATTGTAATCACAATTCAGCTTATTGTATTGCCTAATTAATGAGCTTCTATAATGGTGTAGGTAGATATAAATTTCTATAAGCATCCTTGTTAATTTAATGGATCAAGCACAATAAAAGTCGGTTCTACCAGGTACTGTGGACCTTCGTATGTATGCAATGACACCTGATTGGTGCTCAGTGCTCACCATCTACAGCATGCAGTAAACATTTACAATAAGAATAATATTTTTGACATTCAGCTATGCATTTGTATTTACATTTTACATGGCTGATTTTTTGACCAATATTTCAGAAGAC
The DNA here is from genome assembly GCA_034694905.1 of Ceratophysella granulata. Taxonomy (NCBI): domain Eukaryota; kingdom Metazoa; phylum Arthropoda; class Collembola; order Poduromorpha; family Hypogastruridae; genus Ceratophysella; species Ceratophysella granulata. The sequence goes on along the minus strand of JAQFYU010002968.1, from coordinate 5,987 downwards.
AACTTTTATTTGCAGAAATATGAAATTATATTGACACAGGGCATGATTTTATTTTCCATAAGAATTGGATTTTTAATTTTTGAGAATTTGGAAATTCGAGTGTAGGCGTCGAATCCAAATCTATATGGACGAAATAGGCTGAAATATATATTAAAATTATCAATCAAATGACTTTAATCTCTGTAAATGCTGCTGTACTGTAGTTGAGGTTGAAGGCCGATTTTTAGGTAAAGCCATTGCATTGCAGCGTCATCCAGTTTTAAATTTTACTTAGGTCACAAGCAATTCTAAGAAAAATCATAAAAAATCAGATTTACGAATGGTTAAAGTTTTTCAAATTGATGATTGAACTTACGCTCACGAATACATCATGGATGCAGTTTCCAGTTTCCATGAAAGTTGTACATTTAGGATCATCATCTTTTTTTATTTTCCAACCTGGAATAATTATGATAAAACATTTTACGGTTTAATTGCTTCTGAGGAATGAGGAATTTCAAGGGTCGAACAACTTTACGCAGACGTTGGATGATTATACACAAATCTTTGCAATTCTAAATTTCCAAACGACTTTATAGCTTGTAGTATTTTATACATCGAATATTACCATGATCCTTGATACATTGGTCCACGCCATCAACTAAAGTCATTTTGATCTCTTCAGGTTTCATGACATCTCGAATGTAATTAAGAATCTTTTGATGATCGACTAATCCTTCAGAAGTGAGGAAACTCTTACGTTCCATTATACAGGCACCAAAACAAGGAACTTTATCCTGAAAAATAAAAAATTATCAAGTGACTCATTATTCACTGAAAATCTTGAAATTTCAAATTTTCTTCAAAATACCTTTGGCACTTCCCATTTGAATCCTGTGTCATCCCCAGCAACCTCCTTCAAGCAATCGTGATAAACCGATTTTTGTACGTCTGTCAAGTTTAAGTCATGGTTCCGGCATCTGATATCCTCTTGTGCTGCTACAAGCGTCTTCAAAAAATATTTTTTATTGTCGTGAGATTTATGTACAAACATTCACACTATGCTCGAAATTGAATTTACCTGGAAACTGAGCCATGCAACTTGAACAACAAACAGAACGGTCAAAAAATTGTACACAGATCTCATTATATTTATCTTTGGTTGGACGTTGCACATCAAAATAAAAACTATACAACAGAACAGACGCAGCTCTCTCTGTTAAAAATGCTCGACTGAATTGGACTGAAATCACGATTGCACTTTTATTATTTATTTCACACTTGCAAATTCTCATCTCATTAACGATCACAGAAGATGCGGAAAAAATAGGGGTTAAACCTGCTTCCGGTTTTTTAATATTCTAAAACTGAAATTAAAAATTAAGCCATATCTTGAATGCATCCTCAAGGGATTCATTTCTTTAAGTAAATCATAATTATGACTGTTGAAATAAATAGAAGTCAATCAGTATAACTAAAGGCTTCACGCAACATTGTTGGAAATTAAAAGTCACTTCAGGTGTTAACCCAAGCTTGTGTTGTGTGTTCACTGGTTTAAACATAATTAATGAGCTCAGAAGTAGTCGATAAGGGTCACATTAAAAGCCACAACACTAAAAACCGCAGCACTAAATACCGCTATCTAAAAACAGCAACATTAAAACCGCAACATTATACCGCATGGTAAAATAACAACATGAAATGCTCAACATAACCGCGTAACACAACTGCGACATAATAAACCGCAGCATTACCATTACCTTTACAATACATTACTCAAACAGAAATTTAACAAGCGCAATACCTATAACCGCATAAAATAACCGCAACATTATCGCATCATGCAATCGCAGCGATAGAAGCCGTAGCAATAAACCGCAACACTTAAAACAGCAAGATAATCGCATTACACAACCTCAACATGAGAAAAACTGCAGCATGCATACGCGTGCTGCATACGCAACACGAAAACAGGAACATGAAAGCCGCATAACACAACGCGCAACGTTAAAAATCGCAACACTAAGCCGCAACACTAAAAATAGCAACCTAAAAACCGCAACATAGCCACATAACACAACATGCAACGTTATAAACCGAAAAATAAGCCCGCAACATTAAAAACCCCAACATAAGCCCGCAACATTAAAAATAGCAACATGAAAAGCTCAATATATAATACCAGCTTAACAACTGCAGCATTAAAAAGCGCTATGCAAAATATATACATACATTATATCAAGAAGAAAGAGCAACAAGCAAGAATTTATTGGTGGAAAAGTTCAATATTTTTATGTTGCGGTTTTTGTGATGATGGGCTTCGTTCTAATAGGAACAATTCGCAAATAGCAAATACATTTTCTCCAACAATTAAAAAAAAATAGCTTCGGACGCACGTACTGTATATCAGGTAAAACGATTGTAATTTTTTAGTTGGACCGGGATAAGTCTTCGCCATTATAGCTACAATGCAATTTGCGACCTAAGCAAATATTACTACGAGAAGCGTAATAAAGTCAAGTGCCACTAACGTAGAATCTTGCAAATATAAATACTAACTAGTATTTCCTAAAAATGTAAGGTAAACATTGCATCACAATAGGTAGGCGAAAGTGACGCAAGTTTAATTAGACGACGAACTGCGCATTTCCAGATTTGCCATGAGTTTAATGCACTCGAAATAATGCAATAATCGTAAAACAAAATTCGCTATAAAAATATTTGTTGAGATATGCGGTAATTACGACATAAATGCTGCCAATAATGAATGACCGTTTATCATAATTGGCAAATTAGGTTTTGTACTAAAGTGACAGATAATGAAGATTGTCAAGTGCTGGTTATGGAAGACCAGTATAAAAATATATAAAATACGTCGGAGACCAAAATATTATTGTGAAAGATTGATACACTAAAAAAATCTTTATTTGCACAGTACTGGCGAAATAACATTGCGCAGTCATGTTGTATTGTCTGGCTCCAGTTCTAGGAACTGACACAAATTGAATTGTACAAAATGAGTGCTTTGCTATTTCAGGAATTATGGCGTGGACATTCGTGTTACCCAAAGATTGGTGATTCGGCTATTTGTCAATATTTTGCTGGTTAACAGTAAATTGATAGGATTCTAGTGCGTGCTTGGCGAAATTAAGTTCATGTTCATATATAAACTGGACGAAATTAATTGAATTTATATCAGTTTCAGAATTCAATTCTACAAACCAAGCCATGAAGCTTCTGCAGATTCAGCCTTGAAATAAAACATAAACCGAGAAATTATCGCGAAAAAAAGTTTGAACCTTTCAAGTGACAAATTTCAACAGTAACTCGAATTTCTTAACACATTGCAATGGATCACATTGACTTTGCCGACGTTGCTGCCATTGGAAAACCGGTAAGCTCAAGTTCTTGCGAATTTTAAATAATAGTTTCATGTATAATTAAATTATAAATGTTTTATGATTTTTTCTAGATGTGGGGTTCTGGACTATGGCGAAAATTGTCTCACAAGAAGCGTGACTCAACTGTCAGTGCAACTAGCACAGGTTCCACGTCTGGACAAAGTGTAGCTGCCAAATTGAAGAAGGAGAAGCGTCCTTCCGAGCCTCAGTTGGTTGACGGTGCCTGGACCCGGGAACGGTCCGACACGTTCAATTCTGAACGAAGATATTCCGTCACGTCACTGGCCATCACTATGTGAAGAAACGAGCCAGTCTCTCCGAATCTATTGATCACAAAAAAGTATTCATAATTTTAAGTTTAAGCTACCAATGTATCATATATTTGTAGTTAATTTTTTTAGTTTATCACATTGAGTGTAATTTTTATATTGAGCCATTGCATATGCACGTACTGGTTGCTTAGAAATAAAGGACATGCAAATATTTTAATTAAATGATGACGATAACTACAATCTACATTTAATTTCAATGCAAATTGCATGCACTGTGATTTGCCGTCGAGACATCGAAAATCGAAACTCGAAGTTAATTCCAACTTTAAACCAAAGCATAAAAATAATATTGCTCGACACTCAGTTAGGTATATAAAATTACAAAGTTTCAAAAATTTACATTTTCCTTCTTAGGTTATCTAATAAAATACAAAGTCAGTAAAACAATAGCGTTTTAGATAAATTTTCAAACTGTGGTTAAAGGTCATCATCTATGGTGTCAATCGCTAATCTTCTCCATGCATCCTCTGCTAAAACTAGATGTAGATGCCAATTATTGTAATGTAAATGATGAGGATTGTATCGATAATCAAATCAATGGTCGTATCTATGCTATAAGCTATAACAATGAAATGAGATCTGTTAAGATAAGAATTGAATACCATTTTAAATGCATAGATATGCAAGTCAAACTGATTAAATTTCATGGTCCCTCCTAGTCACAATCCTAATGAAAACTTAGATTTAATTAAATTAGGAAAATAGCAAATAGCGGAGATGTCAAGTGCTTGATTTTGATAATAAAATCCGAAGTGTTGTTTAAGTTCGTGATTATAAAAAATCAAACATTCATCCAAATACAAAATATTGTGAAAGCGCATCCAGTACTACTAGACCTAAAACGCCTATTTGCACAATTTCTGGTGAAACTGGATCTGCGTCGTACTTAACTCCCATGTCTGATTACAATTGAAACTGATATCAATTAAATTATGCAGTCTGGGTCTAGGATGAGTGTTTTGGTTATTTTTGGAGCTAAGGCGTGTACATTTGTGCTATCGCAAAGATCATTCGATGTTGGGACTATTTTTTGTCAATATTGCGTTTGTTGGAAATTTATTGGTCTCTACTGCGTGCTTGGTGAATAAATTTGGTATAAATAGTGGAGACATTGAATCAAATCGATACCAGTTCCAGAATTCAATTCAACAAGCAACTACAATTAATTACCAAATCAAATCTGAGCAAAAACTGAGATTTTAGCACAAACGCAAATCACTCAATAAAAAACTAACAATCCGAAAATAATAGTTCGAAGTTCCTGGACAGGGATTGTAATTACAATGGATCATATTGATTTTGCGGACGTTGAGGCCATTGGCAAACCGGTAAGCTGACCATTTCCGGTGTTATTTGGTTTTCATAATGCTCCAAGGACTGTATTTTCATAATATTTACGATTAATCCGAATTTTCTCTGTTTAGATGTGGGGCTCCGGACTATGGCGTAAATTGTCGCTTAAGAAGCGTGACTCAACTGCCAGCGTAACCAGCACAGCATCCACGTCTTCAAAATCCAAGAAAGACAGACGTCCATCCGAAGTGGCTGAGACTGGCTGGACAAGCGGAGAAAGACAACGAACCGATACATTCAATTCCCAAAGAAGATATTCCGTCATGTCAATGGTCATTACTGTATAAGCAGACGAGACGAGTCTAGAAGAACGCTACTGTGCATTTCTATGAAGCTCTAAATATTTTATCGTTCCTGTGTTCTATTTATTTTTGTTTTTAGTTAACAATGTCGTTTGTATTTTTTTGTATTACCCAATAAATTTTTAATGCGAAACAAAAATCAGATTTCGTTCACAAGACGGAGTAGTTTGATTCTGTGCACAGATGAAATCTGCCACAACCGCCAATTCATCCACTTCCTAACGCTATAATTTGAACTAATCGGTAAATTCGAATCGGAATATGTGCCAATGAAAGACGATAGATTCAGCTTGGGATTCATTAGTTAAATTGGGCTACAGAATAGTAAATTAATAACGAATTTCAATTTAGTTGCAGTCGATGAGTCACATTATTTGATTGTGGAAAGTGTATGCGTTTCCGGTGCAGAAATATGGCAAGTCACGTTCAACTTGGAGCTTGGAGTCATGGGTCCACTTACCGGATTCTACAAGCTAGAAATACGTGTTTCCACATGTTGTACTAGCTGAAAGCCCGTCCTACGGACGGGGGCTAATGAGCCCATCGTCTGTAGTATTACTTATAAATACAAATACCCCTACCTCAACTTCCTGTTTCTCAACCAGTGACACTTCATTTCT